>APFE030661448.1:128444-277411 GCA_000404065.3 Pinus taeda | reverse complement strand
TCAGCACCCTGCAAATTTGAACTGAAAAAATAAATTGGTGCTTCCGCCTTTTCTTGATTCGTTTGAGTGAGTATCGTAGCATATGACCTATCTGAGGCAAATGTGTATAAAATAAAAGGCTTTGAAAAATTCGGAGTTGCTAAAGATGGAGCATTAATAATAGCCTATTTGATCAGGTTGAACGCTTCATGTTCATCTTGGCCCCATTTAAAATTAGAGTTCTTTTTTATCATAGTTTGTAAAAGAGATACGATTCGTGAAAAATCTGGAACAAATCTCTTTACAAAATTGATTTGACCAAGGAAAGATTGCATGGATTTTTTGTTATGAGGTAGGGATATTTCAGAGATTTCTTTGATTCTGTCAGAATCGATGTGAATTCCAGATTTTGACACTATGAATCATAGAAGTTTCCCTTCACTTAATGCGAAAAAAGATTTCTTTGGGTTAATTGAAATTTTGTACCTTAAACATCGTTAGAAGATTTGTTTCAAGTCTTTGAGATGGTCCCCTCGTTTCTTGGAGTACACGGTTATATCATCCAAATAAATTACTACAGATTTATTGATTAAACCTTTAAATGCAATGTCCATGGCTCTCTGGAATGTGGCACCAGCATTAATCAAACCAAATGGCATTTTTCGATATGCATATGTGCCCCATTTAGTTCTGAATGTGGTCTTCAATTGATCATCAGGATGTACCAGAACTTGATTGTATCCTGAAAATCCATCCAAGAAAGACATTAATTCTGAGCCTACCACTGCCTGCAATATCTGCTCCATAGGTGGTAAGGGAAAATTGTCTTTTTGACAGGCTTTGTTAAGATTGCGAAAGTCAATACAAATTATAATATCTCCGTTTTTCTTTCTAACATGTACCATATTGGAGACCCATTTAGAATGTCTAACGGGAAAGATTATCTTGGCTTTCAACATCTTATTGAGTTTGGTTTTTATCTGATTTTCTAAGTTGGGATGAATCTTTCTCAATTTTTGTTGGACAGGTTTTTCGTTATCGGTCATCGGAATAGTATGTTAGATGATAGAAGTGTCGTATGTTTTGAGTTCATCATAGTTCCAAGAAAAAACGTTTTTGTATTGTCTCAAAAGACGAATATATGCTAGTTTTTCTTCGAGGGCTAGGCCCAGGCCTAGATTTATGTTTTGAGGTTTGGCATTAGTTCCTAGGTTTACTAATTCATAATTCAAAGTCGAACTTTGGAGCTTCGAATTGGTAGACCTTTTAAACCGATCTTTCAAATCGTACAAGTATTCTAACTTGACCACTGATTTAGGTATATCATTGTGAGTGCTAACTTGTTGTAATTTTCGATCATGTTGATCTTCGTCGATTATTTGGTTAGATTAGGATCCTTCAGAAGTAAGGAAATTTATGATATCAGGATCGTCGTTGAATATTCTCCAATTTGTGATGTTGTCAGGAATAGAAGGTCTAAAGATTAATTCTATTGAGAATCTATTTGGACTAAAATATTCTGAAGGAATGAGCTTAGAAGCTACGTCAGCTAAAAGGTCAGTGCTTGCATTCTGGAGTCTGGGAATTGATGAAATATTGAATGCTATAAAATGATCAGTCAGATCTTGAACTAAAGATTGATAGTGTTTTAAATGACCTGACAAGCAATGTATAGTATTCCGTACCTGTCTTACTACAATTTCAGAGTCTCCGAAGACTTGGAGGTACTTTATGTCTAGCCCGATTGCTTTTTACAGCCCTTGAACTAAAGCCTCATATTCTTTTGTATTGTTGGTACAATCAAATTCGAGCCTGCATGTTAACATGATTTTGCCTCCTTCTGGACTAATTAGGATGTATCCTGCTCCTGCTCCTTCGTTAGATTTAGAACCATAAAAAAATAATTTCCAAAACAAAGATTTATTTACAAGTCTATCTAAAAAACTGATACATTTTGAACTATCTGTTTGAGAAAAATTTCCGACTTGGGACAAAACAGAATGTTCTAAATAATGGGACATATGAGCATTAAAATTGCCGAGAAAAGAATCCACTGAGTAATTGCCAATTATGCTACTGTTATATGCTATTGGTTCATTTCCCCCCTAATTCTGTTACTATGTACTTCTGATGTAATTCTCGTTCAACTTTTATTTGATTTGGCTTACCATTGTAAGGCAGCCACATGTGCGATCAGTCAGTTGCGAAGTATCCATGTAGTTTTTCTGACCAATCCCTACTAAGAATTAAGCCATAAAATTCAGGGATATCAGCAACTGAAATGTCAATAACTTGACATACCTT
Organism: Pinus taeda; assembly: GCA_000404065.3. Classification (NCBI taxonomy): domain Eukaryota; kingdom Viridiplantae; phylum Streptophyta; class Pinopsida; order Pinales; family Pinaceae; genus Pinus; species Pinus taeda. The sequence continues at coordinate 275,128 of APFE030661448.1, read as the reverse complement.
TGGGTTGGATGACAGCCTTATGGTTACTTGATTCAGTTTTCCAATGACTTCAACTTGAGATCGATCTAGCTAAACTATGCGAACAACGAATTTCTGTGTTTGAACGTTTAATTTGGTGCATATGGACTTCGGTAAAATATTCGATGAAGCACCTGAATCCACTAAACAATTATGTACATTTTTGTTAAAATTTTCATAAGTAAGGAGAAACAGGGGAGTATGAGATCTCGATCTTCCTCCAACTAAAGCGATGTCGTTTGGATCAATCTTGTTAGTCATATTAGTTGGAGGTCTTCCCATGTTCTGGGATGCTTGAGAAAGTACAACGGCAGGCAAAGGTGCAATTGGCACAACATGTAATTCTTTCAACATTATCTTTTGTTGATGCTTTAACTTTCTCAATTCGTAAAGAGTGATGTTGGCCCTAGTCTTTTTCATGTCTTCTATAATATTGTACTCCCTTTCATCCGAAACGATCAATGTTTTCGATGGAGTTGATGAATCTGTTTGGACTGGGCTCATTTGAGTCGCTTTAGATGTCGTTTTCTTTGTTGCGACTTTATCCTTTGTTGCAGAGCTTGCGCTCTTTGGTTTTGGGGTAGTTTGGGGAGGATCAAGTTGGTTTCTACTTCGTGTGTTAACTGGGAATACTTCTTGATCTTCCTCTTGTGGGAGGATGAAATCCCACATTCCTTATAATTCTACAACTTCTTCATCATCGGTTTGCCCTTCAGTGGCAATTTCCTCTTCCTCTTCCTTGGATTCAGCACTTGTTATAGCATTGGGTGGCCTTGAATCCATTGACGGGCCTCTTTTAAAAGCTCTGTAGGGCCTTTTTGAAGAAGTTTCTACTACTTGCTTTTTTATGAGGACCATTTCATTGGACATGGTCTTCAGAACTTTTTGCAATCCGTCCAAATCGAATGGATCTTTTGCTTGTTTCTTCTTGGACTCTTCTTTGAAGGTGACCTTCTTAGATTTACATTCTTCTATCGCGGATTTCTTATCTAAGGCTATTATACGTTTCTCTACTGCTATGGCTTCTTTCATGTTTTCGGCTAGGGTTGTTTTATTGGCCCTATCCATGAAGATTGCTATGTTTGATGGTAATGCAATGATATAACATTCACATCGCACTTCCTCGCTGGGCTGGGAAGCAATAGGAATTTTGTTTAGAATTTTATTGAAACGTAGATTGAAGTCTTTGATAGGCTCTCTAGATTCGACTCTAAGGTTTTATAGGTCGTTGATTAACGTTGTCGTAGACCTGTCATCACCAAACTTGGTTAGAAATTGGTCTTGGAAGATGTCCCAACTGGTAATAGATCCAGAGGGTAATGAGAAATACCACGATTTGGCTGTTCCTTGTAGGGTATAAGGAAATAGTCGAACAACAACATCTTCATTAGTAACCCCATTGAGGTTGATGGATAACATAAAGTTGTTTATGTGCTCTTCTGTTAGCATGCCTACCTTGGGATTGAACTTAGGTAGCCATTTCTCAGGATGGGCCGGTATTTGACTCAAGGGTGCAGGCATTAAGACTACCCCAGGGTTGTTCCATGGAGACTGGGCCATTGTTGAACTGCTAATAGGGGGATTTGCAGAAGATGATCCCTATGGTTGGGAAGATGAGGTGATTATGATCGCAGATGATTAAGGAGGAGTTGTAGGGATTCCACTGGGTGGATTGATAATGGTCTAAGGTGGAGGATTAGATGGAAAACTTCGCAGTGGAGAGGTTGAGATGGATGATGTTGATGCAAGAGTCTCGCTGTCAAACCCTTTAGGTGACTTCCTTGCTCTTTTCCTTTTGGGAAGAGGTAATTCGGTTGGCCGAACACCAAACTTTTCACTCTTTAATCTGGTCAGGGGATGAGCAGGGTTATACTGCGAAGTCACATTGCCCTGAGATTTATCAGATCTTTGAGGGGAAATGGAAAATCTTTGAAGTTTATGAATCAGAGATTCAACTTCAGGAGGTTCAATAACAGATTGTTCTGAAATGTCAGGATTTGTAGCAACGGTTGATGTTCTAGAAACTTCTAACTCTGGATTTAAGTGTAATGAAGAAGTCGGGGGAGATGGTGAGGGCGATTTACTCTCAGAATGGTATTTTGATTTGGATTTACTTTCCATTCATAGTTCAGGCCCTCCTTCTAGTGCCAAATATGTTGAAGGCCCTGAAAATCGGGTCAACAACAAGGGGGATACCCGCCCGGTCCGGACCTTGGTTGGCAGCTCCTTATCCATTTAGTATAGCGGGTCCGACTGGGGATATGGGACCAGCTTCCCAATTTAGTGTGTGTGTGTGTGAGAGAAAGATGGGTATTTCTGTTTTAAATGGAATACTTCTATCCTAATTCTAATATAATGATATGCTATTGTATTCTAATAAACAGAAAAACATCGAAATTTATGCTAACTCGGGGTGTGATCTTTCTTCTATGCAATCTAAAAAGATTTCAAACAATAACTGGTAATAAATATCATTCAACTATCATAAGAAAGGAATTCAATAAAGATGAACTACTTCGTATAAGAAGTTAGACGAAATAGTTGTGAAAACTTATCGCATAAATAAGCTATTCATACACTAAACATAAACAAATAGTTATCACCGTACAAAAGTGCCAAATGATAACTCAGACATCCATGTTGTAACATATAAACAACTGAAAAATGAATATCACTTTAACGCATAAGCAGAAATGGTTAAGAAATAAAAGTACCATTTATAACTAGTCCTACTCATGAGCTTCAAGCGACAATTGATTTATCTCTCCTTGATTTAACATCCACTAAGAGTACAGAAGTGCAACATCAGTAGCAGATATCAAATGCAAATATTAAATAAACCCTGTTATTCATTCACCAAAACCTCCTCTGAGGGTGCAAAAGTGCATGTTCTGAGGTCAAGTTTTTGATAAATTTCTAGACCCTTCTCTAAATGCATGAGAAGGGTTTAAATACTACTAACTGAATAACTTATTTACAGAAATTGAGGATTTGATTTAAATGACCGTCCTCTTTCTAAGCAAAACTATTTATAAAATTAAATCTACTATCTAACTATTTCTAAATCTACTCCTTAATGTCGCAAGCATTCAGTATTTTCGTGAGTGGAGTTGGCTAACTGTCTTCAATCTTTGGTTGAGTCAAGCAAACAGAATCGACAAGAGCTGGCATTATCTTCTCAGTAAAATGATGATGTACGTGAGAATCATCTAATGACTATGTGACATTACCATGTATACTTGGTAAAAATCCCATTTCAACTTGGTTAACCCTTGGACTGCTTCTGCTTTTCCTTTTCTATTTCCAGTTTGTTTCTATCACAGATTTATTGCAATTTTTGGGGCTTGCAGGTGACTGAGTAACTAGGGGCCTTCCTTTTTGAGCAATTTTTCTTAGCGATGCGTGATTAGCGCTAATCACGCTTAGGAAACTACCTCTGTTTCTTGATCCAGGCTTCCCTGATGCGTTTTTTGCCTCTTGCATCTTTTTCTCTCATCCGGTATAAAGCTCAAAATTTATAAAAGTAGTGATTCTGTGAGCTCTTGACCCTGAGAATTAAACTGTATGTTTCTGGTATCAGCATTGTTCAGTACCCATTCAACCATGGCTATATATGAGAAATCTGTGATAGATGCCTCAGAAGAGTTCTGCGTCTCTTTTTCTTCCTTAAGTGGATTAGGTGTGCCTTCCGAAATGTACATTGGAGCACTGCCTTTCCTCCTCATAGTTTTCTGCATACTACCCTGTATAACGCTTCGTCCTTCTTTCCTACAGTTTACATTGAGGTGGAAGTAATGATAAAAGACTAATGACAGGAAAACTTTTAAATGCCAAAGATATGCAAAACATGCCACCTTACGTGAACTATTTCTTCGAAAAACACAACACCATACTTCATTAACAACTAGCAATAACTCATTAATTTGCATTAAAATACATGACCAACTCTTAGCTAAAAAAAATTTCTCGAATAATGAGCCAGAACCAACTGCGATGGAGGGGTCCTGTGATTTTTCTTTGCGATATCGCAGATCGCTGTATCGCATTATCGCAACATCATCATGTTGTTTTTTATCGCAAGGTTGCAATATCGCAATATCGCAACTTTGCAGTATCGTGGTATTGTAGTATCGCAGTATCGCAATATTGCAGTATCGCAGTATCGCGGTATTGTAGTATCTCAGTATCGCAATATCGCAGTATCACAATATCGCAGTATCGCATAATCGTTATAATCCTTATGTGTAATTGATGTGATTTTTGCGATGCGCGATATGCAATATCGCATATCGGCGATTTTAGAGTTTTTCAATGTGAGTGCTTCTTTAACGTATGTGATGCAATGAAGTTTCACGTCGCAATCTCGCGTTTTTCATCATTTTAACTCATTAGAAGGTACCCTATCATTCTTTGCGCGATGCGATATCTCTTAAGGACTGAATTTAATATTCTTCATTATGAAACTTAGGTTTTTTAGATTCTTCAAGGTATTTTCCTAAGTCCACGATGTTGTAAGTTTCATCTAAAAAGAAAATGTAACACTAACTAATTTTTTGATTTTTACTGAGGGTCCCCACTTATTTAGTATTAGCAATAACACTTCATAAGGAGGGGGGTTGTTGGTGGCCACAACAGAACCACATGCAATCCCATGCATATCAAATATAGCAAGGAGAATACACATACAAATCGATACCTGTAAAGCATACTGCTATAACTGCGTGATCCTACTCTTCCTTGCTTGATCTCTGCTTCCTCTTTCCCTCTTTTCCTTTCTTGATCTAATGCCAAAATTCTCCAAGAAAACTCTAAGTGTCCAAGAGTGTGAGAGAGAGAGAGAGAATAATGAGAGAGCTCCAAAACTAAACTGAAAAAATGTTACAAATTGATCCTCATAAGCCTTTTTATCAATTAGGCCTTTATTTTCTTCATTTTTCATTATTTTCCTTCATTTTTCTCCTCACATGCAACCTGTGACCTTTCATCTTCCTTTTCTCCTAAATTCCATTACTTTTATAAATACATGTGCCACAAATTCCATTTTGCCTTTCCAAAGCCCTATCCATTGCCTTTGCCAATTTACTTAGCCATAATAAACCAAATGAACACCCACACTAGGATGCTTTGCCCAACATTCAGCTTGGAATAATTGTCCCATCAACCGTGGTTATTATTTTTTCCTTTATTAAATTTTATTACATGGAATTTTCACTAGGGTTATTATAGATGCTACAAAGGTTGGTAAACAAATGATTTGGTTACAAAGGTTTATGGATAATCTAGGAAATAATTAGGAGATGGTAAGGTTATACAGTGAGAGCTAGAGTGTCATTATCTTGCAAAGAACTCAAATTTTCATTCCAATACTTAACATATACAACTCAAATACCATTTCATAGAGTCAATGTTGGAAGATGGACAATTGAAGCTAGGAAAGATACACACTAGCTAGAATCTTCAAATACATTTAGTTTGAATTGGAGAAACTGAGATTATGCTCAGTTTCAATTGGTCTTCAAGTATGATGGTCAAGATGAGAAACATACAGATCCAAAGTGGATTCATTTTCCAACAAATGAAGCAGTAATAGAGTTTCTATAATTAGTCTCCAAATGGGAGATTTTTGGGTGTGGAGTCTGATTATCTTCCCGATTCATAGATCTTGCTTTTAGTCAAATGTATACCCCAGGTTGAGTATGCACTCCTCCATCTGGGCGGGTGCAAGAGGGACCATCCCCCCTGCTAGGGGGTCTGGGGGCTAGTGGGCCCTCGGTGGGGGTTCAGGGGGAGTGCCCCTGAAGCTAAGCATGGATGAAAATTTTCCTTATAAAATATTGTAATTTTGTAATCAATTTGGGTCATTCATTATATGGATGATCTGATGATAGAGTTTATGTTGATTTAGGTTTTTTCCCCTAGAAGGCAACCCTCGGTTTATATGAGCGAATTGTATTGCGGTTGTGTGTATTATTATTGTGTGAGAGAGAGAGAGGAGGTTGTGTGGGAGCGAAGAGGAAATCATAATGGGTCTGTTGTAGGTTGTATCTCTTGATTTTGCTAGATAATATAAAAGGCAGGACTGGATGTTTCTCCATGGGCATAGCCCAAATTGGGTGAACCATGTATATCTGTGTCTCTCTTGTTTTATGTGTTTTTTTATTTGTGTTTCCGCAATATTTTATGTATTTCATTAATCCGTTAATTAATTTCTAAAAAATGTCATACTATCATGCCTCTTATATGTGATAATAGTGCATGTATCCTCAAACATTTATTTTATGGTCACCAATTACGTTTTGCAAAGGATTCGTTATCGATATAAGGTTTCTCTTAAGCCAAATTGTACACTTGGAATCATTCAAAATTGTTATATAACATGGATTGAACTCCTTTAGTTCTATGTATTTTGATAAATGTATGGATTATGCATGCATAGACAATATATAACCTTGTGAAGTTTACCTATATTTGAGATTTGAGTATATCAATATTGGGTAATTGTTAAGGGATTGTGCATAGCCTACCTATGAGATCACTATTTTTACTTGTTGTAGATCTATATTTAATAGAAAAAAAATTGCATAACATTTATTAGCATTGAGTAGGGTGAAGCTTTAGATTTGAGCTTGAATATTTTAGATGATTTATTCCTTTCCTATAAGAAAGAAATCTATATATGTTATTATATGAAATATAATTTGTGGATTTAATTAATGTTTTGGTGATTTGAAGCATGGTTTGTTGTAGGCTATAGACATTCAATTTTTTACAATTTGTATCTAGGTCACTAATGAGAACTTAACAGTGATGTAACCCTAAGGGAAACATAGGAATAACCACCCTAGCCTTTTAAAATTATGTGGCAACAACATTTACTAGTTGATAGGACTTGCTCATTAAAGCATAGGTTACCTTTCCTACATTGTGGTTTTAAAACCGACAGTTAGTTCTTGAGTCCTTTGTCCACATGAATGCTTGAGGGTATGTTGGATTCCTAACCATTCCTACGACTAAGGAACACTTAAAAATAAATTCACTAAGGATTAGGTCCTTCTGCTTTAGGCTACTTGGTTGGTCTCTTGTAGTCTTAGGGGTTATTCCTTGTACTTATATCAAAAATACATTCAATCGTACCTTTTTGATGTAGAACATTCCAATAACGACATGTAAAAGAAGTGTATAATTTGATATTCTAGGTGTAAGAAAATGATTTTCCTAATAAGATCTCAATTCATGCAATAAAATAAAAGGATAGTTTGACAAATGACACATTAACATATTAGATGCAAAATTAAATTTCATCTACCATAAATAAAACACTGAAAAGAATAAAGAGAAAATGCTTAACTAAAATTTAAATTATAGAGAGAAATAAATCATCTAGGATGACAAGAGGAAGTATGCAACATCAAGTGTTTCTCCCCTACAATCTAACATCAAATATGGATTTAATGAATTCAAGAAATGTTCCAATTTATGATATCAAATTTCTATTGAATTCAAAATACTCCAAAGGTCAAACTACGCTCAAGTTGACAATTAACACCAAAACATATATATTTTTTGTTAAGCTTGGTGACACAGCCTAAACCGCATCTACCCACATTATGCAATAAAATTGCATGTCACACTATGTCCCAGGGATTTTAATATTCATGCTTAGTAAAACCTTCTTACACCAAGGTTTAATGCTCTTAATTAAATCACCGTCAACTGTGTGTCGCACAATAGACATATTTATTTCAACACTTGACTTTTGGGTGCTCCAAATTACCATCATTGATCTATCCCATCTAATCCAATAGCTATCGTGACGTATCACACGCCAACTAGCCTGACTAATCTCCACTGTATATTTCATTTACCTGAAAACGATGATCGTGTAATCTTGTGCGATTACCAGCATGATACATAACAAGTTGAGAGTGCCCGAGATAACCAATTTTTACTTCCCCACCGATGTGGTATGTGTCAACCCCTCAGGTTAATCGTGTGAATTTGTAAAATATCATTTACCATTTTGAGACCACGCAAGATACTACATATCGCTTCTATAGACCATTCCATTATTTTGCTGTCACGTGGCTAAATCTAATCCCGTCACTTCTTGAATTTATTTTGCACAATAATATCTTCGTCGATCCTATTCTATCAATCCTATCCATTGATCTAACTTATCCAATGGTTCCTGTGCACGGTTACTTCATTTCTTCCTTCTTTCCTTTATTTGTCTTTATGCAATTCCTCAATGTTTTGGTCTATTCATCCAACTCGTCTATACGATTCTTTATGCATCTATTATTTCTCAGATTATTCAATCACTTTTGATTGTTGTACTCCTCCTCTGTGCACTTTCCTCTCTCTGTTATTTTGTGGTTTAGGTTTTTTCCAGGGTTTTTGGTCTTTAGTTGTTCTTCAGTGCAACTTCCTCCTGAAGTTACTTCTACGTACTTTTAAGCGCTATCACATCTGAACTTCCACTTTGATCCTTCAATCAGACTCAAATGATCATACCACTATCCTTCATTCTCCACCTCCGCGTTCTACTTTAATTCCACCTGAATACATATACTATGCATAATTACTCTAATTCACACACAATTTATAATTCCATAAATCAATACACACCACACAACTCATGAATCGAATTCTCTGTCTTTATAAACAATTATTTACATAATGAATCTCTCTCTTTGGCCTGATTTTCTAATCAGTAGCCTTTTTCCTTTCTTGCTCGTAGGCTTACTGTCAAACCCTATCTAATCTCTGAAATCTGATTCTCACTCTCTCAATAACTAACTCTATCTATGCCTTTTAGGCTTACATTTATACAAAAGGTTCCGTAACCCATTTCGGTTCAAATCCTTAATATTTTGAACTAAGTCCACTTTTCAATCAACTAATCCCTAAGGATCCTCTCTAGTTCCAAAAGCCATGAAACCAATTCCTAATCTAAGATTTACAATTGATTTCCAAATCTCTCAATCCTTATGGAATCTTAACTAGCCTAAATCTCTCATGTTCTCCAGCATTCGGGAACATTTACAATATTCCTCACAATACCTAATTAATTCCTATTCTTAATATCTCTCATAAACTTACTTAGAAACCTTAATAATTACATTAATTTAATACTAAGGAAACCAACTTCCTTGAAAACACAAGACTCCGTGTGTCTACTAAAATACAATGAAATTGTTGAGCTGGATGCTCTTGCATCACTTGGTAGGACTCTCTCACTTTTCGATTTTTACATGTCCACTATTCACCCTACAATGGGGGGAGGGTAGTACAATATTCTAACCCAAGATCTTTGATTCGGTGAGACTTCATTCCATGACCATCGCCACTTAAGATACCCCAAGCAGACAACACCAAAACATATATTATGATGTAAACAAATAAATTAAAAACATAAATAAAATAATGCTATTGAAGTAATATTGGACTCTCATTAACAAACGAAGTGTCAGGAACTTAGTTCATTAAAGAAAATCCATTCTAATCAAAATATCCCAAGTAATGTAACACAATTCAAGGTTTTAGTTTCACATAATTTGTTAGCCACTAAAAAATTGCCCAAGTCAATATTTATAAGCAACTATCTCTTCTTTAGTAATAACAACATAACAATATATGAGAATTGAAAGAAAACATATCATTTGAATGGATTGTATTAATCAAAGTTTACACAACATGAGCTCATGTCATGCAATAGGTTCAATTGGACCTTCCTTCTTAAAAATATAAGTTTTTATTTCCCCAAAATCAACCCCCTCAAAATGAGAAAGGAGGTAATTTATAGGAAATCAACATAATTGTTTTAAAATAATTATCTTTAAATGAAAATTAACTATCTAATGAAATAAACTAACACAATTATCTCATTTGGGATTTTTTTTCTTTTTTGAACTATTTATTTTCCTTATTTGACTTCTTTGACGTGGCATTTGGTGATATGATATGAGATCCTCTCATCTTTGGTCTAGGAAATATGGTCATGTAGAAATATACCTTTTCCCATTACTCGTAATCTTGCACCAGGGACTGCATTAGAGGGACTCTCTGTGTAGAAATAGTAGGTTGATCTAAGGCAATCCGTAAATTCAAGTGCTTTTTAATTTTGGCAATATGATCGAACTCTTCCAGTGGTAGCCATAGCACTTTTTTGAATTTGGAAACAACTAGAATTAAGTTATAATTGAGTTAATAATTTGTCGGGGGAAGGTTTTTTAATAACTTATCCATTACTATGGAAATATTAAATTTTGTACAAAGTGAATTCATCAACAATTGTGTGTAGATATTCCCTTCATTGATAGTTGAGAAACACCCTAGATCCTTTCGAGTAGCCTTCAACTTATCTTGGAAATCTTCCTCTGAAATTAGCCAATTTTTGTTTCCCCAAAAGGAAGGGACGCCAAATATTTCCAAATATCTCCATTCAGTTCTAAATTTGTCGATAATATTTGTAGCTCTTTGAAACTCACCCTTCATATCCAAGAGACATTTTTTCTTTTCCTTTACCATGGAGAAGGAAAAAATACATTCATCCTTAGTAAGTAAGTTCATGTCCTTAATTTAAGTGAATTGAAGAAATCAATTAGTTAATCAACATCCTTCAACCTTTCCTATAGCAAAGTGTATAAATTACGATGTAATTTGCAGGTGCTCATGAAATTTTAACCAAGATCACAAAACAAACCTACTATATTGCTCTGTAGAAAGTAATTCACAATCTAGAAAAAAAAATTTAGACATGCAACAAGTATTTTTCCCAAGGAAAGAAAACTGCTAAAAACCCCATTGTCTACTTGCATTAAATCAGAAGAATAGAGATGCATTACAATTACTTTTCTCAATTGAGCACAACTTGCAAGTGCATAACCTTTCTCTTTTCTCATTGAAAGGCTTTGACCCAGACTCAGCCAAATTTTTCCTTTGCTTGAGCTCTTATTTTCTTGCATTGTTCCTTGAGTAATTAGGCCCCTATTATTTAGTAAATTCCTCAAATTGATTGCGGAATTCCTTTAGGTTGATCCTCTAACTACATGCAACACCTATACACTCAAGACTAGTTTACAACTGATGTTACATTGCCATGGAATCTCCACCTCAATTGGGTAACTCAAATTCTCTACCTTCACTAGATATTTTGGGTTGCTTGATTAGTTAACTAGATGATCATTGAGTTTGATTGAAATCCCATTGCTTAAATGACCTTCCACTAGTTCCTCCAAAAGTTAAAAGTAATTTAACTGAAAACAACCTGAGACGACTAACCTTGATTGTTACAAATTAGCAATTACACATGCAAAACTGAACTCTAACTCCTCCAACTTGAATTTACTAAGTAAACGAGGTGACACAAGCCATGTCACACAAGTTATTATCATCCAAGTTGTCTATTGATGCGGAAATTCGAATTTTCTCAATTTAATCAAGGAAAAATCAAATTGAGAATTTCTTGATGCATTTTTGAACACTGAGGAGTAAACCTTTTGGCATCAATGTTTTCATTTTTCATTACCACTTTCTCACATTGTAATACTATCTTAACATAAGTTCTAACTTGTGAGATTTTTTTGGTCAATTTGTTCTCATTTTTTTCTTTGGCTTCGATTAAGACTTGTTTCCCTATTGAAGTAATCTTTATGATTTCTTGAAGGGATTTAATATCACCCTGTTTTTCCTTCAGAGCATTTTGTATCTCCTCGATTGTATGAAATATATTTCCACTTGTTATGACCACTATTTTCCAATCTTTTCTTTCTGAGACTCCAATTCTTTAATATTTTTCTCTAGCTATGAGTTTTTAAGCTCAGAGATTTTTAAACTATCTGCATCTATTGTAGTCTTTTATAGAGCCTTATCTATATCATATTTGTACTCTTCAATTGTATTAAGATGTTTCTTTTCTCTTTCTTCAAACTCCTTTCTGAGTTTCTCCATCTTTTCTTCTGGTTTTTGGAGTTGACACTCTTTCAATTCAAAGACCTTTTGCATTACCTACAATTTGTTCTTGATTTCCTCTTTTCTTTCAAATGGTCCTATTAGACCAGTTACATCATGATTAGTGATCTTGGTAATTATCTGTAGGCTCTTCATTTATTTTTCTTTTTCTTCTAATAAATTCCCAATGGAACTACCATTGTTTGGTTGTCCTACTTTATTTATTATGTTGTCTTTATTCTCCTTTATTCGATTGAATTTTATTCTCACTGCAACTTGTGCATTCTAAAGCTTTTCTGTGAAACTCTCAAGAATGGATTGCAACTTCTTGTTATTAGCAGTTGAATCTAATAAAATCTTGGCCACAACTTCACCACTTTGAATATGCCAATTTATCATATTAGATTAAGCTAATTTTTTTAGACTAATAGCCAAGGAAGATGCTCTGTAACCTAATAATTTTTTATTGCCATCTTTATCTGGTTGTATCACATTAAGATTGAACATATTTGTTTCAGAATTGGTTGAAGAAGTAAATCTCAGGCCTATGGTGGAAATCATTTCCCAAAGCACGATCTTTTCTACCATCTATGCCTCTTGTGGCAAGAGTGTAGTTATTTGCCTATATTCTCCATAGCTCTTTCTTTAATAAAACTATGATTGAATAATAATGTTTGTTATCCATAGTATTTTGGTTGTGATTCTTTGAGGGTCTGTAAAATTTCCTTGGATAGTTACTGAGTTTCTCTCTCAAAAGATTCAACCCCAATATCTTCATCTTCTTTTTCCTTGAATGTTCATTACATTTCTTCTGGCTATAATGCATTTTACTTTATTTTCATATCATTTATGGGCGATACAATCAAGGGTTGAGAATTCTATACATCTTTAGATTGAACTGTTCCTGTAATAATAATTTTATTTGTCTCCCCTTATTTGTATATTTCCTATTGACTTTTTGTTTGGTCACCTTCATAATTACCTAATATTTGCTATTCTGAGGCAAAGGGAAAACATTAGCTATCTTTTAAATTTGCAATATAGTCTCATGAACATAAGTAGATAGACCAACCTATTTCTTAAAGTTAGAAATGATGCCAGGAGGATCACATTTCCAACAAATATCATGTACTAGAACAAAATATGACATTTCTTTTTCAATCATATCAATGGTTGTTTTATGCCTAGTAATCAGAGAGACAACTATAAATGGAAAAATAAAAAGTTATTTCTCATTCTTAGAAAAAAAATGGAAATCATTGATTCTAAGCCTCTAACTTAGCACATAAATAAATGTAGGGAGGTGATAAGACTCTTTTTCAAAATTGTAGATTTTAACGACCAGAATAGTCGGGAAAAAGGAACCAGCTACCAAGACAATATTCTTCAGTTAGCAATAAAATTATCCATTCCTCCTTTGATATCCTATATATGGTTTATTCTAGCACTTTTACCCATAGGTATAAAGAGAAACAATAGATGAATTGAACATAGCTTCCAGTGGTTTTCCCAAGATATAAAATATTGATCCAACAGTAATCCTCATTTTCCTTTCCATATTTGTCTTTGACCCCTTCTATCAATCATGTAGATAGAAAATAAGATGAGTTGTTAAATAGTACCAAATGCACAAAATAGGTTCAACTCCTACAAACCTCAAAAGTACATGCAGTACTAAAGTCTAAAATTGTGCTCCTAGCTAAATATCTCAAGAAATTAATGGTTATTTCCTATGGATTTGACATTATGAGCCTGATAGTCATGAACATGGTTTCCTCCATTGTAGAGTCATCCGCAAGACTAAAAATCATAGCTAAAAGGGACACCATTGTCTAAAAAAGGGCTTTAATAAGTTGGTGGGTAAGGGTAAATCTATTTTATAGTTCTCAGTCAAGGCCTTGAGTAAATTTTGAAAAAATCTAACTTCTCATCTTCAACCTAGGTTATGAAATCCTTGTTGAACTTCTTATCCATAATGTCTATACCAGTAGTGTGAAAATTCAACATTCTAGTGAATGCAACTTAAAAAATTTCTAATAAAATTCAATTAGTCATAGCAAAAGTGATATTCCCAATGCGAGAGTCAAAAAATTTAGCTAGAAGAAAAATAGAATCGGGGTCAAAATGAGTTGTAGATAGTGTAGAAGACAAAACATATAAATTAACTAAATATTAATTTGTGTAAGTTTTCTCGAATGATACACTTAGAGACCTTTTCAGGGTTAAAATATTAATATTCTACACCTGAGTATCCCTAATTGCAGCTAGCTCATTGATATAAACTTCTTTTGATAATTCCTTTGACATTTCTATAATTTTTTTTCTAAATCACATTTGAAGTGAAGAAATAAAATAATATGATGACTTGGGTACTTACTTGGCCTTTATGAAATAACTAGGTCAAACTATAATCTTGGTTCACAGCATTATGGAGGATGCAAGCTTTGAATTGAAGTTAAACTACATGTAAGGGGAAATGGGGTTCTAACAAAAAGAATATGAATTAAAGTTGGCAGAAGGAAGGAGGGGTTTACTATGATTGTGGCATTAATATGTTGTATGGTGGTTAACTAAATTTCTTCTAATTACATTAAATTTCACTATGGGATGCATGTGTAGTCCCATCCAACAGGTCCAATTCCCTACATAACTTGCATGGAAGTTTTGGCCTAATATGGTGTAGCCATTTTTGGTCAATATATAAGTGGATGGTTGCATCTCATCAGGTGTGGGAAAGGTAATTAAAGGGTGCAAATTTCCTGATCCAATGAGTTCTAAGATCCATCAGATTGAAGGCGATCAAGTTGCGATATCGTGTTTGGCGTAAAAGTGACAATTAATTGCGGTGCATTGCTAGGCCTGATGGAACATAACAACCATTGATTGGAATAGGAGGACCATCAAATCATGTCAAAGGGAACACTCAATATACTGTAACAATTATGGTGAAAGACACACAAATATTAAATTTATTTCAATTTCAAAGTACAAAAGGTCACGAAAATTTAAGTTTTAGGCTATAGTAAATGTCATGGCATCATGGAATGATTAGACTTAATTCCTAGGGGAAAGTTGAGTGACAATATTTGGCTTTAACTGGGGATACCTTTCCCTAGTGGAATGGTAAGAATGAGACTAGGTGCCTTTTGTTGGGATAATGGAGTTAGCGTATGAGTGGCGGAATTTAGTTATTGACCTTGATTAGTTTACACGTGGAAATTTATTTTTTGTATCAGCCATAATAAAAAAGTTTGTTAGAAAATACTGTGTGAAATAATTCATGTTGATTACGTGAAAGGATAAGGGAGTGATATAACCTCACATCATACAGTTTCACCATTGTTTTTCGTCTGCATCATTCTCTAAAGAACAAAACGGCTTTAGAGCAGTACTTTCTCATAAGTAAGTTAAAATGAGAGAGGATTTTAGAGCCAAAGGTGGCAGGCATGAGACATTGCATGTCAAACTCAATTGGCTCCTAAGTTTTATGGAGGAGGTGAAATTTTGACTAAATCGGATTGAGTAAAAGTTGTCCATCCTTCCAGGAGTCTACGAAATTGTTTGTGAGCTACATGTGGTGGGAAATGAGGGGAACTATACATAGCTGACTTCAACAATTTATTGGAAGGGATAATTATGATATTGGACTAGTAGGTTTAGACCTTGAGAGTTTCATTTTTATTATAAAACCATAATAAGTCGCATAGTTTCAAATTAACATGCTCTTGATAAGGAATCTGTTGTTGCTGCTACAACACCCTCCAAAATTTTGTCATGTGCCAAATTTTGGAGCCTACCTTGGTCTTGTATAATTAGGGTAATTTTTAGGTCTAAAATGGTCCTCCTATGGAAATTATAGTGGAAATAATAAAATAAGATTAGATTACATCATCAAATTTTAGAGGGAAAAAAGAAAAAACTACCTTTTCAACTCATATTTTCAACTTATCTCCCAATGGGTTTACTCAAATTTTGAGTGGGAACACTTGTTGGATGCATAATTTGATTCCTCATCCAAGTATTACCCATGTTGCATACTTTTGATAGATCCTTCTACACAAAAAATGAGAAATACATGAAGAATGTGATTACAATCACATTTTTTTCAGGTATTTCTCATTTTTTGTGTAGCGGGGTCCATAGAAAGTATGCAACATGGGTACTCCCTGGATGAGGAATTAAATTTTGCATCCAACGAGTACTCCCACTGAAAATTTGAGTAAAAACTTAGGGAGATTAGTTGAAAAAGTAGTTTTATTATTTTATTATGTTTTAATCTTTTTGCTCTTTTACCCCAAAAATGGTGAATCATCCCCCATGGTTGACATCATCATCTTGAATCCTATTTGTTCTTATAAAGTTTTTTTTGGTTGTACATTCTTCCTAGGAGGCCCATTTTAGACCTCAAAAGTTCTCTAATGATTGTCTTCACAAACATTGAAGTCAATTCCATGTGTTTTCTTAAGTGTTTTGGTCCCTCTTATTAGAAAGGAAAAATGTCATCTTTTTTCATGTTAGCTATCGTATAATGTGTATAATCTTGTTTTGGTGGTTTCAAGGGGTTATCATTGTGTGAATGAGTGGATCTAACCATGTAAAAAACTTTTTCACTCATTCCCAAAGTTTTAAGCGCTGCCACACAAGTGTCATCACGGTCATTGCAAAGTGTATATTTGGTGTCACACTTGTCGTAATTCATCAAAAAGTTGTCGCGCTGAGGGAAATGTGTGGTTCATGTGTCACATATGATCTATGTTGTTCTCTCATCAAATGTTCTAAGTGTGTGGTCATAATCAAGTCATTTCATTGATCACATAAGTTCGCTGATCCCACACTCAGCTAATTTTCAAAAATTTCCCAACAACTTAGCCTCATTTGTCCTTCCCAACTGCGCAATGCACATTTCCAACCATCAATATGTAGCCTTGTTCCTCAATACTATGCAATTCATAGTTCCTTCCTCCCAAGATTACATACTGCATAGTTCCAGTGCTCAAGCTTGGTCCATGACCCCCATAATTGCACAATCCATCCCTTCTAATGTCCTTAACTGTGCATTGTGCAGTCTCTGAGCTCAAGCTAAGCCCTTGAGTTACTGAGTTATGCAAATGCACAGTTACCTAGCCTCCTTTGCCTTATTAAACTACATAATTTGATGAACCAGTTACCATCCCCTCATCCTGTTACACTAATCTCCTAGACTGCACAGATTCCTTTCTCAGTCCAACCTAAACTATGCATTGCGTAATCTCAAGGCTCAAGATTCACCCCTAACTTCCTGAGTTGCACAATTACACAGTCACTGAGCCTCCCTACTAGCTTACTATCCGGTTTTGGCTCAGTCATTGGATCACCATGTACCATCTTAGGCTAAGGGTTTATCAGACTGATGTCATCTCGTCCTGAGTAAATTATAGATGTAGGTGCCTTACCATACCATAATAGGATGATGATGAAGGAGATGAAGAAGGGAAACATGCTAAAGGACATATTTTTAGTTGAAAATGCAAGTTGATCAATCAAGAGAAGACAAAAGGGGACACCAGTTTGCGACCGCAGCTCAAGACTTGATATCATTGAAGACTCTGTACCTTTAAGCCCTTAAGGAGGTGGATAGAAGTTTATTCACACAAATACATGTAGCAAGCAACAATAGAAGTGGCTTGACATTTCCATGTCAGTAGTGTCATGCCACGTCATGTCATGAGTTGTCATATGTCATATCATTATTTTGGATATGTATTACCTATTCAAAATATATTTTAAAGTGGAAGTCCAAAGGACACATTCAAAATATGAAGTCATTTAAAGTTGAAAAGTCATAGGAAGTCAAACAACCATGAGGGTAGTCAAAGACTGACAAGGAAGGTGAAGCATCACCTTATTGGTTATATATACACCCTCATTATATGAGCAAGGTACTTTTCACCTTGGCTCATCTTGCAAGGCATTAGTGAGACAAGCTAGTTCTTTTGGGGAGCAAGGAGTGGATCCAATGCTCCACTATTGGAGCTAGTGGTGTTCATTCTTCTTAAAACTTTTACTTAATATAAGAAGCATCATGGTCAACATGTTCTTGATGCATGGACTATGAATATTTGTATGACTATTTTGCGGATGTTTGTAATTCATGTTTGCTTTCATATGTGCTAAATTAGTTGAACTATTTCAGTTATTTTAGTACTTATCATCTTGAGAATGTGATGTAATGGTTACTATTGTTGTCACATACTTGTGGGATATTTTGTTGGATATTAGACAAATCTCTCTTTTTGATTGGTTGTATTGACCATCACATATTTTTGGACTATTCTAGTGGATGTCAGACGAATCCTTCTTTGTCACACATACCTCTACTAGGGCGGTAATATTACCTCTCTCTTAGAGGTTAACTTTATTTTCTCCCTCCATAGTAGAAGAACCTTGACACACTTACAACCGAACACTCAATAGGAGCACTCACTTTGTTTTCAAGGGAACATTTCCATTTTTCTCTCTTACTAATAGTTAGAGACAAGGAAAATCTTTAAGAAACTAGAAATTAGGCCATATTTTGTATGGGGATCCTATCTCAAATTATATGAAGTTTAATTGGGACCACATATTGGGGAAACCCCTTGAATGTTGGTGGGTCTAGCACCATCAACATTTCTAGCACTAGAAGAAGGGAAGCCAATTTTTTGTGGTTGATAACCTCACCCACCCAAATCCTACTTCCTCTGGTCAAGGCAGTAATATTTCCAACACCTCCCCTGCACATATTCCTAAAGTTGGTAATCCTTCTCAACCCTGGATTGTACAAACTTGTGAGATCTCTGACAATTGGATTTGGTCCATTCACCTTGTTAGCCACATGTTTGCAAGAGTTATTGGATTAATACCCGGAGTACATAATCTTCCATATTTTCCAAGGAAGAACCTAACCACCCCCACTAGAATAGTGGTTTCAACAAATTAATATATTGTTCTTGCCACCCTTGAAGACTTAGTAGAATCTAAAGAGAATGCAGAAAAACTAGGGAAGCCTCCATCTTTCAGTAGTGGGGATGGTGATAATGTGGTACTCTTGGATGATAATTTCCATGAGCTAGGCAGTGAAGAAGAAGAAGAAGAAGAAGAAGAAGACCCATTAGATTATAACAAAGAGGAGGAGAATAGTGATGAAGACATGGTGGACCAAAATATGGATTGGATGACTCAAGGCACAATTACACTATTGGGTGTGTTACACAAAATGTTGAGGCACCCAGAGAAGTTATTAACAAAGTATGACCTTGACAAAGCAGTAAAGGCAGAGGACCACATGGAAAACTTATACCTACATCTGAAAATGCTTGAGGTACGTTACGATGATATTTCATGTATACTTTTTCTATGCACCTTAGATGCCAAAGAAGTTGTATGGTATCATACCCTTCCTCCAAACTCAATCTAGAATTAGAGGGATTTTAAGAAATTGTTTCTTGATAAATTTGTTGATGATAAAACCCCCACCATGCTTTTAAGAGAGTTGGGTAGTCTTAAGATGGAGCAGAAAGGGGAATTGAAAGATTTGAATTAGTGGTTTAACCATATCTTGAATAGATTTCTGGTAGACACAAAACCTCATGACTCCATCACCATCAATCATTTCACATCTTCCTTACCAACAAGCATTGCAAAATTCATGAAAAGAATTGTGAAGCCAACTTTAGCTGAAAATTTTGAAGAGGCATTTGTAGTTGAAAAGGACTTGTGTGCGATTGGAGTCATCACAGATGACGAACCAATAAAGGACTCCAAAGACATGGGTAAAAGGTCTAAGGCTTTCGTAATAAAGGCCAAGGAGAAGGAAGCAACCAATATAGAGAGCTTGACCCGCACCATCAAGTCTCTATCAATTGAGCTAAAAACATTGAAACAAAGGTCAAGTGAGACCACCGTGACTAGAAATCCTCCTATATTCAACATTCTGAGAAGGGCTACTAACTTTGGTAGCAACTAGTCATCCAAGTCTGCGCAGAGCGTGAATGTTGTGCTGAATGTTGAGAGTATGGGCATGGATTAGTATTGTTTGTTTCATCGAGAGTATCATTAAGAAAAGACATGCTCGCAATGTAACAACAACATAAGCGATCTTGTTGCGCACATTATTGCTACAATTCTTTCATATGAGAAGACTGAGTCAGCAGAAGAGAAGGAAGAGAATGTTGCAGTCGAAGAAACTATGAATGACAGACACATAATAAACACACTCAGTTGTTTTTCGCAGCTAAGAAGAAAAGTGCTGGAGAAAAAACACCAAGTGAGGCCCCCTATCAACAAAAAAACACTCGATACAACTTGAGAAGCCAAGGGTGGACCTCCAATCAAGAGCCGACGAAGCAGAATTTGAAAGAGCATTTGCCAAGGAAGATCACATAGCCCGTCAACTCATCCCATAACACTTAGAGAAAGTCTAGAAATGAAGATACAATGAAAGTACTTCCACGAACAAAAAAAAGTAAGCTCATCATTCTAAAAGTAGAAGATAAAACAACTTCACTAGACACTTCAGAAATGTCTCCTGCACTAGACTATAAAATAGTTGATGAGATGAAGAAAGCTCACGTGAATATTTCACTCTTTGAACTAACAAAGATCACAAGCCAACGGGAACTACTTGTCAGTGCACTTGCATAGTCCACCTCAGGTAACGATGCTTCTTCACGGAAGGGATTTGGTACATCCTCTCGCTCCCTTGAATTTGTACTCAATTCTTTAACGTTAAATGGAAACACACTCTACCCTCCATTTCTATTGACGTTCTAAATTTTTAATTATAATGTGCATAATTGCTGAGTTGATTCTTGTGCAACTGTAAATATAATTCCTTTATCTGTAGCAAAGAAAAACATTTCAAACTGGGATAAAACATATGCATATATCATTCAGTTGGACATGACTCTTGTCCATATGATTGGTGAACTTAGAAATGTGTTCATCCACTTATCTTAGGACCAACAAGTTCAAAAATGAATGAATATAATAATTGTGGACATTCCGGAAGTATACAATGTATTTTTTAGCAAAGACTGGTCCAACAAGTTACAAGGGTATTTTTCTATGGACTGGTCACATTTCTGGCTCCTGTATAAGGGAAAGAACAATCAAATCTGAGTGAACTTAGAGTCATACATGAAGCACATGGTTACTCCCTTTGAAGGCCAAAATGAGCCAATTGCTTTCACGAATCTTATTTTTGGAAATTTCTTTCTTGAATCAAATTTGGGGTGTTATCTTTCTTAGACATCCCCAGTCCCACCTGATACATGGTTGGAACTCCTTGCTAGTCCAATTGATGAAAATGACTTGTGTACAATTAGTAGTAGTACTAATAATAGTACTAGTGCAATACATATTCCTTGTACATATGATGTTTGGACACTCGATTTTGATAGTTATAAGATTCAGGAGGGATTTGGAGCTGGTTGTGTTTTAATAGACCTGCGATAGAGGAAACATATGATCTCCAACAACTTGGAATTTTAGTGCACCAATAACACAACAGAATACGAAGCACTCATCTTAGGTTTGAAAAGAGCCATTGACCTTAATGTTGCAGTCCTCAAAGCTGTAGGTGACTCAGAATTTTTCATACGAAAGGTATGTGATACCATACACTATATCACCTCATCTAAAGGGTTATCAACAAGAGGTGTGTCATTTTATTTCTCATTTCCAAGCTTTCAATATTATTTTTGTTCCTAGAATGCGTAATGCAGCTACGGATGCATTAGCAAATGTTGTTGCTAGGTTATCACCACTTGGGGACAATATTTCTATAGAGATTCTTTATAAACCATCTGCCCTTGACAATATAACTAACTTACATATTTTTAATGATGACCAACATATATTGTCCTTTATTGCAAACATTGATGTATTCAAGAATGCAACTATCGACGAAGATGTGCACGAGAAAGCATCGCAGGATGCATCCTACACAAACAAAGAAAACCCCATGCCAAAAGGCATGGTGTTGGCTTGATGGGCCCTAACCCAGGTTTAGTGTTAATTAACCAAGAAAATCCCTACACTATTGGCTCTTTCGGCATCAATCCGTGGAGTGCGGACTGAAGTCTCACCGAAGTAGTATGGGGGATGGAGGAACCAAGTTTCTGCACTCAGAGATGGTACTTCACGTAGGTCGATAAGCCTTTTATGGCTTATTGATATACTTCTCTTATTCGTCCTCCAGACCTCTGCAAATGTCTAAATCGTATTTCGCATACCCTAGATAGGCGGATCATGCACTTATGTGCCTATATAATTACACTTTACTTCTGTTTTTACCCATATTATCTTAAGTATTGAATAACTTCACATGCATTAAGATGATCTTCGCGTAAACAAATATTCTTACTTGCATTCATATAACAAAGAAAAACATATGGATTCATGCATCAATACAACATTAAAACATAAACCACTATTCATCATAACATAATCATATGTAGAAGTAAAACAAATCATACACAGATAATTCTAGAATAATTCTCTTTATCTATGCTTCAAATCTTCTTTTACAAACTCTAACCACCCTGTGCACACAGATGCAGGGGTCTGCGTGATCAGTTGCAAACTTCTACCCTAGGCCTCTGTGCACACAACTGTAGAACCTCTTTCCTACGCTAAGACTCTTTGCTCTTAGCTCTCAAAAACCCATTAATGACTGAAGACATATCAAGACTCAACTAAACTAAACTGCCTTAGAGTTTTCTATACAATCCCATGGTTTGTGGACCATGGGTGGATCTCTTAAAGTTGACACAAGTTACATAAAAGAAGGGCAAAAGCCCTTGTTGACTCTTTACATCTTCGCGCTTCACGACCACAAAATGTGGAGAATTTACATTTCTTATACAAAAATTGGCTTTTTGCCCCAAAACTTGGGCTTTGAATCCCCAAAATGACCCTAGGGGACCCATTCCCAATAGGCCCCCAACAGAAATATGGCGACTTGTCCCCAAGTCACTCTGCTAGCACAAAGATCTTGTCACAAATACCTCCTAGCTCCACTTGTACACTGTGTCACCACCTGCTTAACCTATTCCACCAGCTACTGCATTGTTGGTCCTGCACTATCTACCATGATTTTATGTTGTGTTTCCTACAGGTTCGCCAACTTTCCTTCAGTGGTGGTCATGAGCACATAGGCTCCATCTAGCCAAGACCCCAATATAGGCTTTAGTACAGCCTCCCTGTGTTGTGTTGCATCCACCTATTCTTTCAGTGCCTTTGCTTCTTGCAGCTTTTCCAACCTTTGTGTAATGGTGACAGTGCGCACCATCACTTTGACCCCATCATACATTTACTGCAATTCCCTCGCCTTGGTTTCTAATCTATGCAGGTTTGGATCTTCTTGTAGATTGGTAACTACTTTGAGCAATTGTTCAAAGAGAACAGTGCAATTCTTCACAGCAACATCGATTGTTTCAACTGCATCTTTGATAGCGGCCTCGCACTGCTGTTTGACCTCTAGTGGAGTCGTAGAATGGGCCTCACATCGTCTTGTAGGGTGTGAAGGGCTTCACTTGGAAGCGCGGTCAAAGTCAACCCAACCCTTTTTAGAGTGCTGACGGTGGCCCTGTTAGCTTCTGCTTTTGCAGTGAATGCTCCATCCAATAGCGCGACGGCCTGGGGATCCATAGAGAGAACCATCTCTACTATTTTTGAGGTTCCCGACACCAAAATAGTTGACGTTGCACTGCCCCACCCTACACCAGTTTTAGTAGCCTAGATCTGCAGCTTGTGCAAACCCATCTAAATGGCGACAATGGCTTGTTTCTGTAGCTACTCAAGCTGCTGCAATAGTTTCACGGTTGCATCCCTTACTGTGTCCCTAATTTCATTTAGATCACCTTCCATCAAAGTGATCGGGTCGAGTGATGATTTACGGGCCTTGGACTTCTTCCGCGACCCTTCTTTTTCCTTCTCCCTGATGCACTTAACTCGGAATGGAGTAGTCTCTGGGTCTACACCACCTTGTCCTGTTTGTTTCTCTTCATCCTCCTTTTGCAGCGAAGGAGACTTCTGACTGCTGTGAGATTCATGCTCTTCCTCATCTTCCTTCTCTTCTGCCTGCTCCTTAGTGGTGAGCTCTGCTATGGATTTTTCCTCATCCTCCTTTTTCCTCCTGTCAACCAACTGCTACATCTTCAACCAAGCCTATTCCTTCTTCTGCTTTCCTTTGGACTTGCTAGATCATGAAAATAAATATGAGGTTTTACATGACTCTATTGGCTAGTGATCGAGGACTGCTATGATTCATTGTCTATTGTGAGGTATGGGAGATCATACCACTTCTGCTCAAGGCCCTTTCACACTTGCATGGAGACATAGTGGGAGTCTACCTTGAACTCCACATATTCTACCAACTGGTCAAAGACAGTTGGTAATAGCCGCGGCTTGTGGTTTATCGTGATGTCGATGCTCGATTCCATCAGTACCCAAAATATCTTATTGTCCTTGACCCTTTTGGGGTCCTTTGTGGCCTAGAGTGAAGCAAACTTCACTGCTTCTGGTAGATCTGATGTGATCAGAGGAAACTGACTATCCTCTAATAATTCCCATGCAACCAGTATGATTGATAGCAAAAGCCATGCATAATTGAAGGTATTACTCTGGTCTTGTGCTTCTCTACAATTTGCGAGGACCTCACTATAGAGGTATCTTGCCCAATTGAATTGTATGCCCTCTGCGCACTAGGCCACTAATGACACGACTGGTGCCAGCACATCATTTGCACGACACTTCCTCATTATTTTCCAAGCCAAGATCTAGGTGGCTACCTTAACCGTAGGGTTGGTTATGTTGGAAATTGAGTAGCAATGTGGCTTCTTAGCAAGCTTAAACTTGTCCTTGATTCTGTCGGTGAGGTCGCGTTCACCCGTCTTTCCGCCAAATGCCTTAGCTAGATTCAACCTTGAGTGTGACAATAATGTGATCCTGTGGATCAGCATATCCATGATCAGTATCGATTCTCATAACCATAGGCACCCATCGTGTACCAAGCATAACAATTGTTTGATCACTATCAAAGTTATAGGTGCGTGGTTGTAATGCGGCACACATAGCATGTTCAACAGTTCTGCCTTGTCCACCCATTTAGTCCACTACCTCAGCTCCAGTACGATCACACCAAAGTCTTTATAGAAGACGTGAGTCATAAACGTATTAGTCATCAAGTGGGGGAACTGCTTAGTATCCACCAAGTCCCAATTCTCTAACTTCATATGTGGCATGCGTGCCAAGTACGAACCTTCGAATGTGATCTTGTCTGGCAGCAACAATGTCTTAAGTAAGAATTTTCCCTCATGGAGTCCTTTGGGACCTTCACCTTGCCTCGACGTGGAGGAATGTATTATGGTAACCTAAAAATAGGTACTACCCCCTCAATATCGATATCCTCTATGCCCATACCAGCGTCTTCCACACCCTCATCAGATTCTAGGTCTACTACCTTTTCTTTCTCCTGCACAGTAGGCTTCTCTTTCTTCTGGTGCTTTCTTAGCAACTTGCGCACTAGTTGTGTCACTTTTGGCTTGTCTTTCTTTGTCTTAGGACCCTCTCTGGTTGGCATAGGCCTCGACCTAGGTGACCTTGGCAACTTCAACACTTCTGCAGGAATTTCCACACTCACGACCTTTGGGGCAGCTCCCTCAGATGCCATTGATCCTCCAGCACTTGCGGTTTCCATGGGCACCGACACGAGGCTAGTAAGAAGCTCCTGGGTTGGTTTAGGAAACTTGTCAAACACTGAACTAGCTACCAAAGCCTCAAAATTCTGAAGGTTCATGTGTGCCTGATAGCTCAACACCTCAATTCTCAGAATGCAAGGTGTTTTTCGTTGGGTGGCCACCTGTAATTTATAGGCAAATTCGAATTCAAATCTGACCATTTCCCCCAAAATTCACTCATAAATGCTAGATTGGTGACATATTTTCAAATATCTCTCTCTTAAATTCTAAATTAAATGCCACCCGCTCGCTCCACTTATCCGTTTTCTCACTGTCAACTCATGAACAGTGACCATAATGGTCACTTTTTGGCTACCTTGCACGGTCTCTCCTCCTATAGCGCAACTCCCTTCACGCTTCTGCTAATACTATGACATTCCTCCTTTCCATGTAGTCCCCCAATGGCGCAGCACTACAACCCAAGCAACGTAGTTTATAATCCTACACCTCCTTTTCGCTGCCTGGAGTGCTAAGACTGTGCTTCCACCATACAGTAATCTGGTTGGATCCTCGGTATATGGCTTCAATCAGCTGCCATTTACCTTTCCTGGAAATGGCTCTCCATTCAACTTCACCAGCTGAATTGCTTCACCATCAGTAATCTCCTTGATGACATAGGGCCCTAGCCAATGCATCTGAAACTTTCCTAGAAATTTATTAAACTCGTTGTCATATAATAACACTAAATCATTTACCTTGAAGGTGTGCAGTTTGATGTGCTGATCGTGCCATGCCTTTTCACACTCCTTTTGATCTTGTTAATGGAATCCAGCCAAAAATCTATCCTCTTTCATCTCTTTCAGTTGTGTGAGCCTCTCTTCCACCATTCCTGTGAATGTCATTATGCACAAACTAGGTACAATGTACTCCATCGACATCACAACTTCTACGCCATAAACCAGCCTGAAAGTCATTTTTCCAGTTAGCTTTTTCCAAGTCATCCTATAAGCCCATAGCACTATGGGTACGTGCACATACCAGTCATTTCATTGTGCATTGCAAACCTTCATCAGTGCGTTCTCCAATATCTTATTAAATTCGTCAATCATTCCATTAGCTTGTGGGTGATATGGTGTAATATTTGGGTGATCAACTTGGAATTACTCTGTCAACGCACTGATCATATCATTAATGAAATGCGTACTACAATCACTCATCAAAATATTCAGGCAACCCAGCCTAGTTAGTATGTACTCAAATAGTCCTCGGTATAGTCCTTCACGGGTTGAGCCTCCACACATTTGGTCAAATACTCTATCGCGGTGATGATGTACCATGCGCCTGGCTTATTTCTTGGAGGCTCAATTGGTCCTACAAAATCAATCACCCACTTCTCAAGTGGCTGTAATGACAACTACAGATTTAGAGGCAGATCATCCCTCTATGATGGCTTGCCTGTCCTCTGGCATGCATCACATTCTTTAAAATAAGCTTTGAAATCCTTATGCAGCGTCGGCCAGCATAATCCAGCTCGTAAAATATTTTGTGCTATTGCTTTTCCTACATAATGTCCTCCCAGAGCTCATCCATGAGCTTCAGCGAGGATGCTTATTTGTTCAAACTTAGACACATAACATTGCAGTATTTCATCCAACCCCATTTTATATAAGTTCCCTGCAATGACAGAAAATTATGCCATGTGCACCACCAACTCCTTTTATTGACTAGTATGCCTCGCTGAAGTTGTCCCTGTCATCAAGAAATGTATGATATCTACAAGGTGATTTTCCGTGACATGCACTGCAAAGAGTTGCATGTCAGGTAATCCTTCCTCCAAATTAGCAGGCTCCTCTCCAGTTTCAATGTGCGACAGATGATCTGGTCTAGAATTCAATCATCCTAGCTTCACAATAACTTCAAACTCATATTCCTAGAACAACAACAGCGACCTGCATATCTTCTCTCCCAACACAAGCTTGTTCACCAAGTACTTCAATGCAAAATGGTCCATATACATCTTAAAGTGTCCTCCTAGCAAGTAGTGTCTAAACTTTTGGAGCACGTATACCATGGCCAAACCTTCTCATTCTATCGTTGAATAATTCTTCTTAGCTTTATACAACTTTCTACTCACAAGCATTATAGGGTGATCCAGTTCTCCCTCACTGACCTGTGTTAGTACTACCCCGAGTGCAATACATGATGCGTCCACATGCACATGAAATTCCTTCATCCAATTCGGGAAGACTAGGATCAGTGTGGTGACCATCTTCTCCTTTAAAACATCTAAGCTTTGCTGACATTCTTCATTCCAACAGAATTTTCTATAGTATCCCATATACCCCAACATTGTGCACAACTATTTCACACTTCTTGGTGCCTCTAAGTTAATTATAACTGCTATATTAGCTGGGTTGACCATTAATCCTTGTCTGCCCAGCACATGGCCCTGTACGATTCTGAAAGGAACACAGAACAATTTTTTTTTTTTAAATTGAGCGTGATTTGATACCTCTAACCATGTATCCAACATAAATAGTAGGCTAGCTACATGGTGTTTCCCCAACCCAAACAATGTCCAATCGTCAAAGTATACCTCTAGAAACTTGTGAATGAAGTCCTTAAATGCTGCAATGACTATGCGTGAAAAGTTTTCTAGCATGTTCTTCAATCCAAAAGGCATTACAGTATACTGGAAGCACCCCTACTTCGTGGCGAAGGTCATCTTACTTCTATCCTTCAATGCAATTTTGATCTAATCGTACCTCGAGAACCCATCCGTGAATAAATATGCCTCCAGTCCTCCTAATTATCTAGCACTTTGTTAGTGAACAGAGTTGGAAAGGGATCATGTACATAGGCATCATTCAACTTCCTAAGATCTACGCATATCTTTATTTCATCCTTCTACATATTTTCCTAAAATACTATTGGGCTCACCTAATCAAACTCTTCTACTAGTTAATAATACTTGCCGCAAGCATATTATCCAACTCTAAGTGGACCCTTTCTTTATACTTCGGGTTGAGGCAGTAAGGCCTCTGCTTGTTCGGCTTTGTGTCCAGTTTCAAAATAATTTTCATAACTCCTAGGTCCCCTATTATCCCCTTTAGGTTTGAGAACTTCGTAGGGAACAAGTCCTAGTATTCGCAGAGAAATTCAACAGCCTTATCTATTGTTGTGTCATCCTAGTAGTCCCAAATCATTATAAACTTCAGCTTCACTTCTGTTCTAATGTTCACTTGTCTTGTTTTTAGTGGTGTGGTTATATCTGGATTTTCAATTTGTGGTCCTTCAATTTTTCAATGACCTTCAATTTCTGGAATATTAATGTTCCTCGGGTCCTCGTCCTCTTCTTTGACGGTCACATTGTAGCACTCCAGCATGTGGCATAGCTGGGTGGTACAATCTAGTTGAATTAATTCCAAGGGATCCTGCAGTACTCTGAAGATTGCTACCTTAACTTCCTGCAATGCCTCATCAATACTTTCAAACCCATCCTCAAAGCTAAACATCCTCAAGAATCCTTGTTGCAAAATTTCCCATTCTTTAGTGCCATGGCAGAGCTTGGTTTCCAAGTACCAGTTCATCGGTGTTACATCCAAAGTATGAAAAAATAGATGCTCCCATTTAGGTTGAGGCTCCACTCCATAAACCTTAGTCCATTTGGCCAGGTGATCGCGTAGGTCATTCCTTCCATCACATTTCCTTGTTAGTTGAACTTGTGGGTGACTGAACCGCAATCTCATCATCTTTCTGTACTTGCATCAATCATCAAAATTATCTATGTGCATACCCCACCATCTCGTAGGCATAGTGCCTAATCTAAGGCCTAGAAGTAATGCTTCTCTAGCACTTCCCTTTCAAATGCATCCAAAAGTTTATCAACATCTATTAAACCATCATAATAGGGTAGACTCATTACCTCTAATGATACACAATGTAGCAACTTGGTCATCATATTGTAACGCAACATATATAATGTTATGAAACCAGCTCACAAAAAGATAGAAAAGATAGATCAACGCCTTAGAATTCAGCCTCTTTGAGGGGGCAACCTCCTTTACATTACATAAATGAACAATTCTTGGATGATTCAAATACAAAACCTCCTTTTCTATAATAGGAGTTTCTGGAGTCACAACATAACAAGCTGAGCCTAAACAATAATAATATAAAGCAGAATAACACACCCACCGCCGCCGCTCCTCACTGGGGCACAGTAATAACAATATGGGGACAATAGGGGCACAACAATATTAATAAGGGATACAACTACAATAGTAATGGGGGCATAATTAATATTATAGGGACCTAACATATAATCCATGCAGTCGATTATGCTAGTGCTCCAACTCCTCATTTGAATCTGATGTGTAGGAACTTTTGCAGTCCCAGGCAATACGTCCATCTGTTGTCAGATTCACCCAATCCTGATCTCACGCCATTATCTTATAAATCTGGTCTAGATCATCATCGCTTTCATAATTGTGGACTGGTTCAGTATAGTGTGGTTCTTCTATGGGGTCCAGGGGCACTACTATGCGAAGAGATTTCTTCTCAAATATCATCTTCCGCTTCTTCAAATTAATCACGCCATTCATGTTAGTAGTCCAATCAAGCCTAGGGAGCGCAGGGTAGGGATTGTTGTCATCCACAATATCTATCACTTCAAAATCAGCCAATGTGCTCGTGCCCTCAATATCAACTGTCACTCCTTGCAATCTTCCCATGGGGATGATTTTTTGATGAATTTCCATTCTTAACTTAATCAGAGACCACTACAACACAGGTATCCCCATCCTCTCCCATGTCTGTTTAGGCAAAGCATTCACGTCTGACCCCAAATCTAGAATAACTTAATCCATCTCATATTCTCCTATCTGCACAGTGAGCCTCATCTCATGCCCTGTTCTCACCTTATGCTTACCAATCTTCCTGACTTCGTGCGGTCCATCAGGAGCATTTTCTTTTCCAATGCATTTATTTATCAACTCCTGCAGTCCTTTCACAACCTTCCTATCATGCAAAAGCTTCATACGGTCTCTAAGAAATTAGTAAGCATGGAAGGGTCCATCTCTTCAGCTGACTTATCCTGAATTCCTGAGGTAGAAGCCTCGTCAAAGAATTTTTTTTCTTTCATAAACATTTCCTTTGCGCATTCTAGGTCAAACCTGATTTCCTTTTCTAGCAATTTGCGAAACCATTCACCTTCTTTAGGCTACTTCCCCTTATCTTTTCTAGTCATCATGCCACTCTACAACACAATATTTACCTTAGGATCCTCCTCGCGAGGCTCAGCCCTCATCATCTGCAGATTCCAAGTCGGTTGCTGAGGTTGCACCCCCTTTCACGTATCTTAGCTAATAATACAAGACAATCCTCCATCACATGGTCAAACTGAGTACAATATCAGCATGACAGATGTTTCAGATTCAGGAAGTCACACGTGTAGTGTCCTGGTCCTCCACAATTGTTGCAAATGACCTATCCTCGACCTCTATCAGGTCCTCCTCCACCTTGGCCTCATCCATGCCCCTAATACTCACCTCACACTCCCCCAACGCCTTGGTCCAGAGGTCAGGTTTCTGCTTGCACCCAATATGTAGGCATTCTATCCATCATTAGCTCATAACTATGACAATTACTATCATCATGACCTACCGATTAACAAAAGTTGCAGAAGAGCTATTGCAGTGTCTGTACAAATTTCTAAAACAAATGGCAGTTGTCTGTCTCATGTTTTCCAACTACCTGACATATATCACACTATAGCATGGGCCCTATACTTGCCCCTGCTTGAGCTTTCAGCCTCAGAGGCATTGGTCCCCCTGCTACAACATAATTTTCAAAGACTAGACAATGATCTTTGTCATGCCCCTGACCTCTGCACTTCAGGCACCAAACTTCTTCGCCCACCTTTGGCCAAGCTCTTCTATCTTTCTTCAGACTCTAAAATTATAGGCATAGGTTCTACAATTGCGTGTGAATTTGCTGAATCCCTAAATTTGTTGGAAATAATACTGAGAGGGGGGGGTGAATCAGTATTATCTAGATCTTTTTACAATTCTTCCTTATTTATACTTTGAATTATTTTTGCATATCAATACCATCAATAATGAGCATGAACAAGAAAAGCAGACAGTCACATCAAAGAACACCAGATATAAGGTGGAAACCCAATGTGGGTGAAAACCACCTGCTGCAATATGTCTCTATCTTCTTTCAAATTAGAAACTCCTTTTACAATGTTCTTGTACTGGTGCAGTCCTTTACCAGTACGCAGGCTGTAACCTGCAGAGAGCTACAACTCTTTCTCATTTTCCAATCTCTCCTGGAAGGGAGCTACAACCCCCTACTTCTATTCAAGGACCACTTTTCATAAATTTTCAAACTGGATCGATATACATCAAAAGTACATGTAAATTATACAGTCAGCTGTAATACCCAGATCAACAATAACAGAACAGAACCCAGAACACCTTATCAACAGAAAAATTCTACCAACAGAAGATCTTAGAACAGATACGCAGATTCTTTGTCACAGTCCTGCGTCGCTACGCACTTCACCTTCTGATTCCCTGCGTACAACCGCAGAGCTCCTTCTGCTGTACTGCGTGACCACGCACTACCCCTTTTTCAGATCTGCGTACAGTACGCACCCAAAAGCACTATCGCGCCGCGTACTGTAAGATAAGCATGCACCCAGAAGAACTATCGCGCCGCGTACTGTAAGATAAGCATGCACCCAGAAGAACTATCGCGCCGCGTACCTTAACAGCAGGTACGCACCCAAAAGAATAAACGCGCCGCGTGCTGCTACAGAAGACACGCACCTGAACCACAGATTCCCTGCATACCCATGCACTGGACCTTCGTCACCTCTGCGTACCCACGCACTATCTCTTCGACGCCTCTGCGTATACCCGCACCTTTTCTTCGACGCCCCTGCGTACCCACGCACTGAACCTTCACGGCTTCTGCGTACCTTTGATTATGGCTGAAGTATAGTCAGATGCTCAGATCTGAACTTGCGCTCAAGAGATGCCCTTCACAGATTCGCTTCTAACTTCTCCTTTATAGATCAAGCGATTTAAACCGAGAACCCAATAAATCAGATCTTAAGATATTCAATCACTCAGAAGATGCACAAGCCAAATGATCTCCTTTGCTTTATATAGGCTAGTTCTTCCTCAAATCAAGGATCATGGGGCTCAATAAAAATAATAAAATAAACAATACCACGGACCAAAACCATGATAACCCAAAACTGTTGGCTAAGTACCATGAGAAACCCCACGTGTGGGCGCTTAACTGCCTTGGAATGTGTGCACTGGGGTACGCACCTCACGGATGGGTAATTCGCGTATTAGGACGCGGTCACTGCATGGTATACCTGCGGGTACGCACCTCCTGAACTGTTCTCCTATGTACTTCTTTATTTTCATCAAAATGAGAGCCATGCCATGGGTGTTGCCATCAAGTACAACATCTGAAACATATACTAGAACCATAATGCCAACAATATTTTTACTTGCAGTCTCCTGCAATCTCCTGAAATCAAATTTATTAACAAATTCCAAGCACACAATAGATCAACCCTTATTTGTGCCTTATTACCATAAGATTTGCGATATCATAGCTCCATCACATCAGTTTCAGGCCTTCATCCTCTGAAACACACCGACATTTTTGGTGTCATCATTCATGCGATTTACCACGCATTCACCTTCTACTACTACCGCATCATCCCTCGTCTTGCCCACCACAAGAACCTCCTAGCTTCCTGGCTCATCTCCGACCATGATTGCCTTACTCATCGCACTGGTCATGGTCAACATCCTGGGTAGCACAAAGCACGTCCTACTGAGGGGATTGCAAATGCACACCCGTGGGAATAGAGTTCTGAATATGGTTGGATAGATGGGGATATCCATTAGGAGCAACCCTGCTACCGATCCTCTCCTTCCATGATATCAACCACGACCTCACGATGTCGTTCACGCTGGATCTCCCATGCCCATGTCTGAAATTTGTCCAATCGGGCAACCGATACCCATGCCTGCAACCAGAGGCTCCTATTATAATCATATGCAGAGGATGCCCTTGCCCATGCAGGTCTACAGCTCCAAAGCGGCCCCCTTGTCGAATCCTGTAACCACCGTTCGGGTAGGGCTGATCGTTCTAAGGCAGAGCGCACCTGATCTTGTAGAACCCTACAGAGAGCTAGTTCCCAAGGGTCCGTACGCCCCGACTCCTGTCGGTAGCGATGGAAGAGTAATGTACAGACCGACCGTGCCCATTCCCCTTAGGTACATAGACCCATACTCGTATCAGAATGTCATGTATGAACCGGGTTCCCGACAGGTATACTACACTCAGGCATCTCCGACCATGAATCTTCAATATCAGTCCACAACTACATCTCCAGCCACTTGCGCCTCAAATCTTTAGATCGAGACCTCCATGAGTGTAGTGAATCAAATTTCTTTCATTTACCAAAAAACCCTTGGTAACAAAAGCGTCCCTTTGAAGCCAACATTTAGCTTTGATGCCAATTGTTAAGAAATTTACCCGAGAACACAAATTAATTATAGAGAATTACTGAGAGGAACAAATATAAAATTAACCAGCAACAACCATAAACACATAAACACACATGTTTATCTGGGAAAACCCCAAATTTGGGGAAAAACCCAAACTAACGATATCTCATTAGCATTGGCCAAAAATCTTGGCCAATTCGACCAAGTGAGCCTTCACCGCTTACCTCCAGGTCTTGCATTACAACGAAGTCTTTCCTGCCTTTTATAAGCTCCATTACATATAGTACCATGGGCAGAATACTATGGGTGCACAATACCATGTGCCCCAAAACCATCACTATTTAACCTGGTCAACTTTGATTCTATCCCGACTCAAGTTTACCTAACACAGAAGTGAAACAAAATAAAGGCTCTTCATTTTTGGAAATAATGGCCCTCTTAATTGGTAAATATTGGTTTGAACACCACATAAAAAAACTCATGAAAATGATGGGTGAAGGATTCCTAAAGGGGAAAATCATCACTTTGGTCTTGGAACCTTTGGAACGCCCATTTTTTTAGTTCATGAGGGTCAAATTCAAAATGTGTTTCCATAATCTTAGCGTCTAGATCAATTAATGACATTTCATATAATTTTTGACTTTCCTTTTTACGCAATTATATTTTCAATATGAAATTAGTGCAATAAGGAATAGAATTACCTATGAAATCGTGGTGCTTGAAAATAACTCACAATTGATTACTTTGAACGGATCAAAGATGTCACTATTCTTCCTCTACTATAACTTCTTTGTCAAAGGTGAAAAAAGGAAATAACTTTTGATAAAACAAATGGGAGCAGAGTGGCGGTAATATTCAACAACAATGGGAATTGGTAGAAATATAACTTGGCGGAAATGGGATCTGGCAATAGATGAAATGGTGGTAATGAAAAAGAAAGTTGGCAACAATGAGACTTTAGCGGAAACCAAAGATTGATTTGCAGGGGGTGGGGGTGGTGTGTGTTCACTACTGACAACACACCGCCACGTACTCAAACATAGTTTTATGAAAACAATCGATTGTAGACCCCCCTATTAAACATTGATCAAGTGCGGGGGACGGGGGAGTCCACTTTTGACACTTATAAAAATTCCACATATATGTATTTACAAAGTGCATAATTTTTTTTTGGAATATTATTTGAAAATTTCATGACAATAAAATGCTACAAAATTAGCTCCATGGGACTACTTCCCCTTGTTGGATGCAGAGAATTGCAGACCTTGTGCCTTCACCTCGGGTTATGGAGTCAGTGCCATAACAAAATTTTCACAC
This sequence comes from Pinus taeda, assembly GCA_000404065.3. Taxonomy (NCBI): domain Eukaryota; kingdom Viridiplantae; phylum Streptophyta; class Pinopsida; order Pinales; family Pinaceae; genus Pinus; species Pinus taeda. Next base: position 239,595 of record APFE030661448.1, on the reverse strand, counting down.
CTGCTATAAAATTAAATCACATTGTTATTTAAAATGAAATATGAACTTCTTGCAATATTGAAAATGATGCTTTAAATACAGCCCATTGAGATTGAGTGAGAAAAATTATCCTACCATATTCCATAGAATAAAGGTGTTGTTGTTCTTCACTTCAACAATTTTGAATGGGCCTAGCTAGAGGTTATCAAATTTTCCATGTTTGCCTCTCTCTTGTCTTCCGACATCCTGTTTCAAGACTAAATCTCCTACCTTGAAATATCTTTCCGTAACTTTTATGTCAAATAATATTTTCATTTTGTTCTGATACTATAAAATTTTACTTTGCACTTCCTCTCTTTCTTAGTCAAACTCAATTATTTGATGTATTTTTCTTGTAAAATCATTTGAATCTTCATAAGGATCCTATAAAATTTTCATAACAAGAAAAACTAGTTGTGTAGGAAATATTGCTTCAGTGCCATATACCAACTGAAAAGGAGATATACTTGTTGCTCTTTTTGGAGAAACTTTATTAGCCTAGACTGGAAAGTTTAAATGATTTTCCCAACTCTTATTATGATCATCTAAAACCTTTTTAATGACTTTGATTAGACTCTTGTTTAAGGATTCAACTAATCCATTCCCTTGTGAGTAATATGGAGTGGAATGATGCATGGATATTTGATATTTCTAGCAAAATTCAATCACATTAATTGAATTGAATGCCTGTAAATTATCTGTAATCAATTCTTTAGGACAACCAAATCTTAATATAATATTTTCTTCAATGATTTTAATTACAACAGTATGAGTTGCATTTCTAACTGGAATTGCTTCCACCCACTTAGTAAAATAATCAATTATAGTTAAAATCCATCTATGTTTATTACTTGATGTGGGATTGGTTTTCCCATTGAAGTTTGAACCCCACTATAAAAAAGGTGCTTCAAATAATATTGGAATTAAAGGAAAGGAAGAAAATTTTTCTTTACCTACAAAGATTTGACAAGGGACACAACTTCGAACCTTGATTCCATCTTGAGAAAATAGTTTTGGCCAATAAAATCCAGCTCTCAAAGTTTTATGTGTAGTTTCTCTCCATGCATAATGTCCTCCACATACTCCTTCATGAAACTGATCTGTCACCCCTATTGTCTCACTTTCAGTTAGGAAAAGTTATAACATAATCAAAGGATCCTTCCAATACATATTCTCATTGTTTATGCAGTGTTTAATAGCCTTAAGTTTGAGATATTTGGCTTGATTTCCATTAAACTCAGAAGGAAAATAAAAATTCTGCAGAAAAAAACAATGTCTTTATACCATTCTAATAATAAAAACTTTTCGTTGTTTTATAGAAAAGGATTTCGTGAGTTCTTCTGTGGACTAAAGTATGAGAAAGTTCTTGTGGACTCTTCTCTCTTTATTCAGGAGAAGGTTCTTGTGGATTCTTCACTGTTTCTTCAAGAGAAGGTTCTTGTGGATTCTTCTATGAGATTGGAGCTGAGAGTTGCAAAAATGAATTGATACATAAAATTATGCAATTAGACTTTGCAAGAAATTTTCTAATCCTTGACCTTTCACCAATTTTTTGTCTTGATTTCCAAATCAAATTGTTATATCTTTGCTATCCATTTTCCTCTCTTTCCATTACTGTCTGGCTAAGTCAATACTGTCTTAACTGCATTATTTGGCACATAAGTTGTTATCTTTGAATGCAATACATAAGTTATGAAATATTTTAATGCCTAAACTAGAGTATATGCTTTTTTTTATATAATATAGTATCTTAGTTCAACATCTCTCACGACCTTACTAAAAAAGGAAATGGGATGTTCAAACCTCTTAGAATTCTTCTATAATAAAACAACAACCAATGTAGTATTTGAGGCAAATGAAAAGATACTAAATGGTTTTGTGTAATCAAGACTTGCCAACAATGGTGCTTCCATAAGAGATTTCTTAATTTGAGCAAATGATAATCTATACTGAGCATTCCATTTCACCTCCCAACCTTTCTTGAGCATATTGGTTATATCTTCGATTATTTTTGCATAAATTGGTATGAATATCCTCAAAAAATTAATCTTGCCTAAGAAATATCATATCTCCTTCTTAGACTGGGGTAAACTAAGAATTTGAATTGCAGATACTCTCTAAGGCTCAATCTTCACTCCATATTTTGATATAATATGGCGAAGTAACTTTCTCTCCTACATTGCAAACATTGACTTCTTTGGATTGAGTGAGATCCCATATCTTCTACGTTTATGAAATAGTTGTCTAAAATGTTTGAGATGCTAAGTATCTGATTCAGAAAACATAGCTAAATCATCAATATAAATAACAATAAAATTTTTAATTTCACCTACAAATGCCACATCCATGGCCATTTGAAAATTTTCTCCTAAATTCATTAGAATAAATGGCATTTTGGCATAAATGAATGTTTCACAAGGTGTAGTAAATGTTGTGTTGCTATGGTCTTCTTTATTCATTTCAATTTGATTATATCCTGAGAACCCAACAAGCATTTAAATTCTTTATGACCCTATTACTTTTTGAAGAAGATAATCAATTTTGGGAAAAGGATAATTGTCTTTCAAGGATGCCTTATTTATATTCCGGAAATCCACACATAATCTTATCTCTCCATTCTTATTTCTAACATGAACTATATTTGCAATCCAATTTTAATACCTTAAAAGAATAATTATCCTTGTGTCCAATAATTTTTTGACCTCTTTCTCAATTTTAGGTAAAAGAATTGGATTAACATACCTGAACTTTTGTCTGAAAGGCTTTATATCAAGCTTCAATGCAATCTTGTGTTGTATAATAGAAATGTCATATGTTTTGAAATCTTCATATTTCCACGCAAGAACATCTTTATACTGTTTGAACAAGCTCAAATATTTTTCTTTGATTTCTTGAGGTAACAATGTTGAAATCTTAATGTTCTTGATTTCATTCTTTGTAACAATATTGCATTCTTCAATATCATCTTGTTGGGACTTTATTACTACAGAAGTGGGAACATCATTTTGATAAAATAAATTTTCTAATGGAACCAAACCTTTTGGAATATAATTATTTGATAATTGAATGATATTATGATCTGTAATTTAATTTTTCAATTTCTCACCTTGATCAACAACATCACTCTGTGTATTTTCATCTAATTCTTGATCTATATTCAAAGCTGAAAATTCTCAAGTTCTAAAAATTTCTTAATCTTCATCTTCAAAAGTCTACCAATGTTTTAAGTTATATGGAATTGAAGGCCTATATCTAATTTTAATGTGATATTGTAGCTAAAAATTATTGGGAACTTTAAAAGTAGTTGCTGAAAATGCTAAAGAGTTAGTAGCTACATTTTCTTCTCTTGGTATTGCAAAAATATTGAATCCTTGAAAATAATTCTCCATACAATCCCACACCATTTCTGTAAGACTTCAAGTTGGGATGCTTTGTTTTGCATGAATTTATGACACATCTGACTACTAATTCTGAATATACATAAACAAATAATCTTTGAATTTTCATCTTCTTAGCCATTCGAAGCCCAAGAATTAATGCCTCATACTCTGCAACATTATTAGTCATTTCAAGTTCCAATTTAAATGATTGACTAATAATTTCATGTGTAGGAGAAATGAAGATAATTCCTGCTCCCGATCCATATATAGATGATGCTCCATCAAAATATAATTTCCATGCATCATTTTATGAAGAGTTAATGATATTTACATAACTCTTAGCTTTATTATGCATATTATAAACAATATCCAAAACTAGAATAAAACACCCTAAATCTTGATCAATGGCATAAATAGGGTGATTAACTGGTTGTCTAGCATCACATAATGTATTTACAAATATAGCCTCCCTATACAATCTCAATCTTTCTCCCCCAAAAATTAGAATAGTAGAATTTGACATATCCATCTACAAACTACCTCCAAGTTTAGCACACCAGGCTCTTGATAACAACATGCCAAATTTAGCAGGAATGTGTATTACTACAATATCTGTTAATACATTTTTCACAAGGATTTGTGCTAGAGAAACTACCAAATCTTTTATCAAACCCAAACATTGCATCATTTTAGAATCAAAAGTATAGAGGTCATGTTAAGGGCGTGTCACTTATAATTGTAATTTTTCCATAATTGACTTTGGCATTGAATTGTGAGAAGCTCTAGGATCGAGCATGCAATTATAAAGAAAAAATATATATAAATTTAAAGTCACATGTATAAAGGATGTATTGATTCATCAAGAACATCTATAAATGGACCAAATAACACTGATGGTGTTGGAGGAGCTAGTTAGTTTACTCGCCTCGTTTAATGATAAGAGTGCTAGTCGGCCTGACCGACTAGCCCAAGTCAAGTTAGCCTAGGCGACTAGCCTAAGTCAAGTCAGCCTAGCTGACTAGTGCAAGTCAATTCGATAATCATGTATGTAACACAAGGATAACTAATGATGGATTAAGTATCACATTTGGCTGGACAGTTAGACTGCCATAACTGTCCTGACAATCTTTATAGATCTGTCTTTATATCGATATACTAGTTCTTGTTCGACATATAATAAAGAATATATCTATGTGCTTCCAATGGTTCTCCATTATTGTGACTCTTGTATCTTTATCTATGCATGTCGTTTATCTACTTGATGTATGCCTATTGGTAACAATGCATGCTATTAAATAGATTACAACATTGATTCCATTTCCAGTAGTCAGAACTCGAGTCATAGATTATGTAGGCATAAATGTTAAAATTAGAAGAGACACAATTATGGTTGGAGACAAAGATCAATAAGTACTTAAACAACTAAGCACGAAGGAATCGATTAATAATTGCAGAAGCCAGAGCCAACTTCTTTATGAAAGAGCATGAACAATTTATAGAAGGTGCCCCAGTATAAATCAAGGAATTCCTTGACCGTGTCACCCATGAAAAACCTCAGAATGAAACTAACGCCAGAATTCTACTGAAAATATCAAATAGTGGATGAACAAATTCACATGAGTGTCTTGAGTCAATCCTATAAGATTACTGTGAAGAACAACCCATTGAATATTGAATGTATCAAGACCAAATTTTACAACGACCCACATGACGATTTATTTTGTACAATCCCTACCCTTTTACATAAGTTTATTTTGGAAAAAGGTGCAAGACATATTGGTGAGTACCGACCACCATTATAGGTACCAGCTAATATAGAATGGAGGAAAAAACAAACAAATTGGCAAAAATTCCTTGACGCAAAGTGTAAAGATATAAAGGAAGCATGTGATTATTTATTAAGAAAATAATCATGGCCGATAGATACTTCCCCATGGACCAACACTAATTTGGTTCGGCATCAGGGGGGGGGGGGGATGGTAACAGATCGTGAGAAATAAAGAAGAAAAATGAAAAGAAAGAAAATAAATTTGGAGAAGTACATGTAACCAATAAAGATAGAAGGAAATAAGTTGACTCTGAGGAACCAACAACAAAGAAGTAACCGATTGAATAATGTCTGACAATAAAAATAATCGAACGACATAGAAAAGATAGCAAGGGACAAATGAAAAAAATGATGTGAGAAAATAAGAGAGAAATAATACCAAAGGAAAATAATGAAGAATCTAGAGTGTGAGAGAAAAGATGCACATGAATCCTTAGAATATTTGAGAGGCGTGCATTGCCCGCATCGATAGATAATGATGGTATACTCATAACTCGTAGAGAACAAGTAGAAGCCACAGAAATTGAAGATTATTACCCAATAATAAGAAGAACCCCAACTATAGAAATAACAAGTCCCATTGTAGAATTCCCTTAGTCACGAGATTATTCTGAAATACCTATATTTTGGCATAATGAATGTGAACAAACAAATCATCAACAAACTGAAAATATTGACCAAGACCGACTAAACATCAATAATAATGAAGTAGAACAAGTACTTCTCCAACTTTTGAATCTCATGGTCGTGCGTCCCCTTGCCATAGTTAGTATTTGTTGAAGAATTTCAAAGTAATGAATCAACCAATGAAGATTCGTGACCCTAAGGAAGTCGGTTCATCGAGTATATAGACAGGGCATGGCAAAACGACGAGTCATTGGAAAAATAGATCAACGAAAATGAAGAAAACAAGAATACACGACCCAACGACGAGCATGACAAAAACAATCATTTAAATAATAGTCTAAAACCTCAACCACTACTACTTCAATAAAGTACAATGGGTCTAAACCATATACCCCTCTATGAGGGCGATGAAGACCCGAAAATACACTCGTTCATCTGCAAAATTTTTTGGGCTGCAAATGATGTTAATGATGAAGATAAACAGATGGTGCACTTCGCTACAACCTTAAGAAAACATGCTTTAACTTAGTTTATGAATTTAATAGAGAAACAACTGAGGTCAAAAATTGAAATTAAAACTATTTTTCTTACATGTTTTAAAGCCCAATATGTTAATCACTTGGCAACCCAAAAATTAAAGGAAATAAAAAAAAGACCAAATCAATCAGTACATGAATACAACAAGGAATTTAAGATTTATTGAGCCAAATTCCATATACCATCAACGAACATATTTTATTACAATGGTATGTGACTGGCTTACTCCAGAAGATTTGTGGTTCGCTAAGAATGCAGAAAGTTACAAATTGCGAGGAAGCTCTCAAACTATCATAACGTATCGAGCAAGACGATGAAGGTTAGTCGATTATCTCTTTGACTAATAACAAACTTGAAGGAAAACTAAAAAAATACAAAATTCTTTAATGCAGCTAACACTCCAAAAGAAACATATATGGAGTACCAATTATCATATGGAAGGGCACACGAAATACACATGTAAATTTATGGGCTATTTTGACAAAGAAATTCGAAGAATACTATTCGACGTATATTATGATATTTGCCAAGTTTCCTCAAATCATTCAACGAAAGACTGTCAACACAACTTATGAAACTCTAAGTCGAAATGGTGTGCTATTTGCGAGTACAATATGCATTCCACACATGAATTTCCACTTAATGGGAAAAACAAGAGACTAATCAATTTAGTGAATCACCATCTTACAACAGACAAGGATATGGACGAGGAGGTTACGGTGGATGAGGAGGTTACGACAGATGAGGAGGAGGATACAATGGTAGTGGCTATGGCCATGGTTGTGGTTGAGGAATATTCTATTGCTATACTTGTTGGAAAGAAGGACATGTCGCAATTGACTATCCCTTGAAAGATAAAATTGATTTGTGCTTCTGTAACATGTGTGGGTTGGGTGATCATTCCTTGGAGGATTGCCCTAAAATTATTGAAAAAGTCTTAAATAAATGAACTGTTAATCTGTTACAATCCATCCCAAAGCATGAGATTATGAATTCTAAAATCTTCATGTAGTTACAATATCGAGAAAAGGACAAGGTACTAGCAATCAAAATCAACAAGTTTTATGGCCAGTAAAACAATTGACGAAATATCATGATATGCAAGAATGAAATAATACAATGTCAAAAGCGGTTGAATTTTTTATGAAAGAAGATGATAAAAAACAATTACCTAAGGACCTTATCCTAGAAGAATTTCTCGAACTACTAAAATAATAACATTCAGTTGCTCATTTAGTAGAAATGTTGACGAAAATAGAGAAAAGGGAAAATCTCTAACAACTTTCACAAGGAAATTAGTTGGAAGATCACGACCCATAGGTCGACTTAGAAATAAATGGATACATGGTCCAATAGGTTGTTTTTGATTTTGGATCACAAGTAAACATTATTTTGAGAGAAACATGGATTAATATGGGTCGACTGAATCTATATAGAACAACTAATTATCACAAACTTGCTGACCAAATATTTCGCGAACCAAATCTGGTCATTGCAACATGTATAAAATTCCATAATGGGGATCCTGACGACAATCAACTTTGAAGTCATTGACTTGGTCAATGGAATTCTGGCATACCTACCATTAGTTGGTTGGCCTTGGGGATGACGAATGAAGGCAACAATATCATTGGGAAAAGACATAATTAAACTAAAAGGTAACAATAAGAAGATTATCATTCCTTTAGACCCTCAAGAAGGGAAACCTTCGGTCAAATATGCTAATGATGAAGATGAAATGAGAAAACTCTATCAATTATTACATGAAGAGCATGACAATTTTGAACTGAACGCCTATAGTGAAATTCTGATCGGTTTCCCCTTTCTATGGGAAAAAAATCCAACACTAAGCTTTACAAATGGGAAATTGAAAATTACGAATCCAAAGTAAAATAATTCTAGACAATATAGGGCATTCCAACATCAATCATTCAACCATGTTATTCTATCAAAATATTACCAATTGTGAGATATTTTTTATTATCAAGAAACACCTTCTCTACTTCCAACTAACGAATGACTCCAAAAACAACATTTAATTTAGGGAAAGAGCATCTCCTTTCAAACACATAAAGAAAGTAATGAAGTATATTGGTGAACACAGAAGAATGTAGTTTTAATGGAAATCTTCATCAACTAAGCAACGAGATGGTGGGATACCCATTCATCCTGACTTTAGACATGGAAAATTGTGACAACATATTTCATCGAACACTTCAGAAGGAAAAAGTTGTATGCACAAGCAAACATAACTAATTTTAGTGCTTGATAGGACCCGGTCATACATATCAAAAACTAGAAATTAGAATGGAGAATATTTGGGTACAAAGATGAGTGAGTATTGCCTCATATGTTCCCGAACACTTTAGATGATCTATCAAATAAATGGTAAAAATTAGAAGAAGCACGAGGTCATTCACTTCAATGGAAATAGTTAAGGAAAATTTCATCAAGGATTTTGAGTTCAAAATGGAGGAACCGGAGTTAAAGGATGCAACTTAGAAAAACAAGGAATTTGTTTAAGAGAAATCTGTTGATTGTCACAAATTAGACAGTGCTTCAGTAGCTTGTCATTATGTATCATATACTTCACAACAAAAACTAGCCAGTCGGTTAGAAATGGAAGAAATGCCTATTGTTGGTTAAAGTTTTTGTTTAATAAAAAATCACCCTAAAAACCCTAAAATAATTCACTCGATATACAAAGTCAATAAGCAAGAAATCGAAAGACTAGATAAACTAGACTTCCCACTGACATATCAAGAAGTAAAAGTTGGAGAGAAACCATTGGATGAATCAAAAGCACCTGACTAGATGGATGCATAGACTAAAATATGTGAAGTTTACATATCAAATGATGACTGACCAAAAATCGCTTGTCTTGGTGATTATTTTTTGGATAAACAATCATAGAATTCATTTATTTACTTAAAGAATATCAGTATGTATTTGCTCCAGATTATAAACATTTAAAAGTATTGGTCAAGGAAATGAGAGAAATGAAAATTAATCTAATACAGAGAGAAAAACCAATAAATAAATGACCTTGTAAGCTTACGCATAAGTATAAACCTATTTTAAAAAAATAAATAGAGGGAATGCTTGTTGCTGACATCATTTACCCCATTGAAACATCATAATGGACAAGCCCCGTGGCCGTTCAATTGAAGAAACATTACCTGACTAGATTATGCATATGCGTCGACTACCATGGGTAAACAATTTAACAGTTAGTGATCCATTTCCAACCTCATTCGTTGACGAGATTATAAATAAAGTTGTAGGACATGAATGTTATTCATTTACATATGGATTTTCAAGGTACAACCAGGTACATATATCTAAAGAAGACTGAGAGAAAACCACATTTTTACTGAGTTTGGTTCTTTTGCATATAAAGTGATGCCTTTTGGATTAAATAATGCACTAATAACATTCTCGAGGATCGATGTCAAAGAATTTCAAGAATATATTCATAAAACAATGACAGCATATTAGACCACTGGATTGATCATATTCAATGGTTAAGACTGAAGCTTGAAAGATGCCGAAAAATACATTTATCTTTAAATATTAAAAAGTGCATCTTTGAGATTCCAATTTGAATACTGTTGGGTTATGTGGTCTCAAAATATGGAATTAAAGTCAATATGGTGAAAATTAAGGTAATCCTAAATTTAAAGCCTCCTGTTAATAAAAAACAAAACAAAATATTTTTGGGACATACAGGATATTATAGAGGATTCATTAGGCATTACTTTGATATTACATTTTTGATAGATGAGATTTTAAATAAATATTTTCCTTTTATTTGGTTTAATGAATGTGATGAGTCCTTCCAACAGTAAAAAAATAAATTAGTCAAAGTGCCAATCCTCAAGTTTCCTGACTGGTCTAAACAATTCCACGTACATGTCAATGCATCAAACATTGCAGTAGGAGCAGTCCTAACACAACTTGATGATGAATTAATAGACCATCCAAATGCCTATGCCAGTTGGAAACTCAAAAAAGATGAAAAAAACTACTCGACGACGAAAAATGAAGCATTAGCAATGATTTTTTCTCTACAGAAGTTTCTACATTATCTCCTCACAATCCCTTTCATATTTTACGTCGATCATCAAGATGTCTTGTAAGTAAACTAGTTCATTAAGGGTGAATTTGTTGTTGGTTACTATTATTTCAAGAATTTTAATTCAAAGTCATTATACGACTAAGTGAAAACAATGTCGGTCTCGATCATTTATCTCAACTATAATCTCAAGGGGAACCGACTAATATCAATGATGATTTTCTAGTTGCACATTTATTCAAAATTAAAGCAATCCCATCAGAACTTTTTGAATTTATACACACTGGTAAAGCACCTGAAGGATTATTGATAAAGAAGAAAAATAAACTTACAATCAAAGCAACACCATATACACTGATAAATGGACAATTATATAAGATTGGAATCGATGTACTTTTTGAATATGTGCCTTAGAACATGAAAAATAAGCAATCATTGATGAAGCACACAAAGAGGGAGTCAAAGAACACTATCAAGGAGAAATGACTGCAAGAAAGGTAATTCAAGTGGGACTTTGGTGGCCGACATTATTCCGCGATTGTCAACAATATGTATAGAAATGTGATATATGTCAAAGAAACGAACAACCTCTACCAAAACATCAAATGCCATTACACTCAATTGTTCCATCGTTACACTTTAAGATACGGGCAATTGAATTTTTTGGCCCATTTCCTAAAATAGCCAAGAGAACAGGCGCAAAATATATAATAACAACAGTCAAGTATTTAACAATATGGGCAGAAGTAGAGTTAATCCATTAATACACTAAATATGTAGCAAACAATTCATAGATGAAAACATAGTAACTCAATTCGGTTGCCACTTGTTTTTTATTAGCGACAGAGGAACACACTTTGTAAATTGGACAATACAAGTAGTAACAAATAATTCATGATCAAACATCGAAAGACTACTGCGTATCATCCATAAGAAAATGGTGTTGTTGAGTCATTCAATAACACTCTGCATAAAGGACTAACAAAAATTTGTAATGTAGGCATAAATGATTGAGATGACAAAATTCCAACAATTTTATGGGTGTATTGCATAGCCTATAAGAAGTCGACTGGATCAACACCATTCAAACTTGTTTATGGAAAAAAAGCCATCGTTCCATTCCATTGTTTGGAAAATGTAGAAATTGTATCGACTATTTCAAAATACAATACAAAGTTACAAATAGAATGACTGAAACAAATACATCAACTAGAAGAAGATCAACTTTATACTCTCTATCATCAACAAATCAATAAAGAACAAAAAAAACATGGCACGATAGGAACCTCCAAGCTAAAAATTTTCAAGTCAACAACTTAGTGTTTTTATATGACAACAAAGTAAAAGGAAAATCGAAGAAACTCAAAATTGCATGGATGGGACCTTTTGTCATTGAAGACATTTGACCTTCTGTAGCCATCCAACTAAAGGCTTTACAGGGACACATTTTCAAATCACTTGTTAATGGTGCCAAACTTAAAGGATACAATACTTAGTAACATTTAGCATAAAATAGCCATAGGATTAATAATGAACATGCTAACTGGATACATATAAAACATTAACTTTCTAAATTAATTTATTTAAATTTTCAACTATTAAATCTCTGTATTATTCTTTAATTAGTAAGCTATTTAAAAAAATAGTTATAAAATAAGAAGTATAAAAATAATCGACATAACAGACGAACATTTAAATAAAGGGACCAAAAATAATGAAATAAGTATGCATAGCCAATGGAATGAGAACTTGACCTCCATATTCTCCTTCTAGAAAAGAAAAACATGTAACGACATTAGTCTAGAGAAGAGCGACAACTAGAGCATAGAGAAAGAAACTGACCTCAAATGAGAAGGAAACCTCTGATGGACCAAACTCATAAGGTATGATTCGATAGACTAGAGATTCATGATAAAAGTCTTGTCCACCTGACTGAAGGCAGTTCTACGAAACCAATCATTAATAAATATTCAACATGCAGCCCTGACGATGTATTGCATAAAAGAGAAAAAGCGGGATCCAAGAACCAACACACTCAAGTACGCCTGTCTTCTTTTGACAGGTCACGAGATCCTCATGTCACATCATTATCAGACGTACAAAATAAATCATTTCAAATCACTCCACAATTATTTACCACCCTGGGAGGGAGTTGGTGATTAGACAACATGCATGCGCCAAGTGACGATCAAGGATCAAATTAAATATCGATGAGATGTTCCAATGAAGACCAACCAAGTGATAATTATGGCACAATTAATTTAACCTCTATAAAAATCAATGAAGGCTTCAACCTGATAAAAATCTTGCCTTAATTATCAATTGATGTTCCCTATGATCTTGAAGACATTCCAGATATCCCAAGTCGAGTAATTTTTGATTATGAGCTCCTAGACTACTTGTGAACTAAAGAATCCTAAAATAATTTCCCTATGGCCAAATGAAAAAATTCATTCAGAGGATGAAAAAATTACAGTTGAACCACACACCAAGCCTAGATTTGACCTTGTTAGGAAAATGAAGCTAGAAAGGAGCATGATCAACATTTGGTAGGCAAAAAATTGATGAACCATCATGGGAAAATCACTTTAAATTTTTCTGCAAATGGGCCAGACTAGGAAATGAATGGGATTCGTAGGTAGAATTGCTACAAAAAGTAGGGATTCACAACATCCTTGGTGCACCTCTAGTGGCAAACTTGCAAGGGATGAAAGAAGAGGCTTTTAAGTATCTAATTAGTAGATATCACGCTGGCAAGCTCTGGCTTGGCCAACCTCAATCAATTTTCTGCAGCTACTATCTCTTCAATTACAAGGCTTCCCTATAGAAGAGAAATTGTCGACTATAGCTGATGGTACTAAGTGGCTCACATAGCTTGCTGGTGGACCATCAAGAAAGAATTCTAGAGGATTAGTTATTAGTAAGGTCTAGGACCCCCTTACTAGATGGTTCTGTACACTAGTCTCTTTATGTCTTACAATGGTTAGTTATGCTTCTGATGTCAAACTAATGATGCTTGAGGCTATTTGTGAAATAGTGAAATACAGTAAGTAGTACAACTAGACCAAATATGTAGATACCTTCTCATTGAAAATTGCTAAAGTTTCCAAAATTCGGGTAGGGCCATCCATTTTCCTTCTTTATTAATCTGGCTAGCCATGAAGTCTAGCCCTCTCATCGAGGAGGAAAAGTTCATGAAAAAACATGTACCCCTTATGTTCAATTTTAGTATTTGCTCGCATAACTAGTTGGGTAAACCCCAGACTATAAGACCCCTTGAACTTTTAAGAAATGGTTACTCCATATAAAATATAGTTCAAATAATCGACGAGTTCCTTAGCATGTCTAAAGGGACCTACCCCCATTCTATGACATTCAATTATCCTGAGACTATACCAAAATATGGTATACTAATTCCCAAGAACTCGATCCCTAGGAAATCCTGTACCAACCAACCGTTATACAAATATTTAATGAAATTCGTCGGTAGTCTAATACCAACTATAACATCCAACCCGAATTCTTTGATTCCTCTCATGATATTATTACCCCACTAGTTGATGCCAAAGTAGAAGAAGAGGCAAAAGCTGCCTTATATTTTAAAACCTTTTAAAGTCTGATTTGTTAGTTCCTTTAATTGAATCTTCCAGTAAGTCTTCCCGCAAAGAGTGTAGTAGCCCTAAGGTCACCACAGATAAGACCAAATAAAACTAGTGGTAGAAAGCGCTCAAGGAAATTAATTGGAATGACCCTGAGCAACAACAACAACTTGATGAAGCCATCTAGCAATTGGAGTCAAACGGAAAAATATCTAAGAAGACCAGGTAAAGCAATCCGACATCCGCTTAGGAAAAAAGTTGGAATGCAGTCGAGAATACCACAGGAATATTTTCCAACAATATTAAGCAAACAAAGGAGGAAAATTTTCAGGCTTCATTGAGACAAATCATCAACAAAATGGTGCTTCAATCCGAGACATGCAGGTTAATGATGAAGGCACTAAAAAGCTGATTGATTTAACAAAAGACACTTTTATTAATTCCTTGACTTATGTTATAACTGAGCATCATTAGATAAAGTAGATTTAGACTTAAAATAATCAGTTGGATTAGATTCACTCTAAAAAAAACCAGACAGAGCAAAACTAGTTTGATGACAATGAGTCAGAGTAGGATTCATTACAGGAGTTTCAAAAGAAGAATATCACAATGCATAAATTACAGAGAAAGGAAACACATGTTATAATAATCAAACATTTCGAATCACTTGAATATTCATTAATCTACCAAAAGGGCCTTTGCACATCACACCTGAAAATGCTAAGAAACAGTTTATGAGGCTCCATTTTCGAACCCACTCTCTTGGTTCTTCTATCTCCTTTTTAAGAAACATATCACACTTAGGGACAATTACAAGTAAATGTCAGACTATCCAACTATCTAACTATTCTATAACTAAAATTAGTACATTTTTTCAAAATAAAAAGGCCACATTCTGAAATGTTCACATGAGAATAAGAACTTGGCCCCTGGGGCCCAACATTTAGATCTTAAACTTCGACTGCTTCTTGTTGAAGTAGATTTTCACATCTTTCACAAAGAACTTTGTCTAGAGTTGGGAATTGGATCAACCTTTTGAATGTAGCCTATAGCTCTAACAATTTGGTATAATAAGGTGTTGATTCAAACAATGTCTTCATCAACCACAACAATTGAAAGTCCTTTTGTAGGAAATTGACCACTATTTTACCTTTCAGCACTACAATTTTTTCCAAAGATGAATCTAACTTGCACTTTACAGCTGTTAGTTATTTTTCATAAGCTTCCCATGGAAACAAGCTTCCATCCATGCCCCAACATCTTGGAAACCCATCTCTTTATCTCTGATAGAACCTGGAGTTAAAAACAACAACACAATTTTTGACTGCTTCTAATTTACTCTCAGTTTGAATGTGCAAATAATTTTATCAATACTTCTGTTGATTTCCATAATAATTATAGCCCTATCAAAAATGTGTATCTATTTTAGTTATGCTACAAAATTTTCATTTAGAAATTTGATGATATTTCTAGATTTTTGTGCCTCATTCTGCATCTCCTTCTTGCATGAAGTTATAGTTTCAACAACAATTTTGATTGCGACTCTCTCTTCAGCAACAACTTGAAAATACCCCCATGTGGAATGTAGCTGTTGTATTATGTCATCCCAAATGACATGTACAGACTCAATTAAGGACATGTTTCCTTTCAATCTTCTTCTCAACTCCTTTATTTCTTCTTGATCTATTTTGTATTTCTCAGAAATTTGCTCATTTTCTATTTTTGCAAACTTAAGTTGTTTCTCTTTATTTCTCAACTTTGCCCGAGAAAATGTTAGATCATTCTGAAGGTTTTTCATCTTGGCTCTTGATAATGTGAGCTCAGTAATCACCCTTGTAATGTTATTTGTAAGAACTTTAGAGTCATTAGGCACTACAATTCTGCACGCATGATTTTTGATTATCTGCTCCAGGTCTTGAATCTTTTTCTTTAAGTATACTATCTCCTTATTTATGTCTATAAGCTAAATGATTAGTTGCTAATTTTCCTTTTCTACAAAAGCCACTTCCATAGAAAATGCATGTTCTGTCACAGTGTTGTAGTGGCTACAACCACACTCCAAAATTTTTCCTTAGCCCATTTTGGAGCCTCCCTACCAACCTTTCGCAACACCTTGTCTTGCTTCGTCAAGTACACAAGCTTCAGTGTTTTTCATGCACAAAGGAAGCTTGTCGAGCATAGCTTGATGCATTCCCCTCATAGGTTGTTCACCGAGACTTGGTTCAGCTACCGGCTGAGCAACTTCCCCAAGAAAATTGCGCATTTCTAGAGGGCAACCAACCTTCCCTCCATAAATTGTGCAATCCTGTCTGGCAACGAGCTGGGCTCCAAGATTGTGCAATCCTGCCAGTCAACACTCCCAACAGGAATTGCACAATTTTCCCCTGCAGGGTTGCTTAGCCCATAAATTGCACAAATCTAGGCAGCAGTCAGCTACTCTGCATAGAAATTGCACAAACCTCCTGGGCAGTTAGCCCAACCCCCAGCTCGAAATGCACATTTTTCTCAAGCAGTTGAGCAGCTACATGCATGAGAAGTACAGTTGACCAGTTCCACTTGGGATTAAGGAAACTTGACTTGCATGCATGCATGATTTTTTCTTCCAAAAATAGCAAAAGGCAACATGAAAAAGGCATCCCATGATTTAGGGAGCTATTTTTAGCAACTGGGGGTTACATGCAAAGTTGTTTTAGAAGTTTTCCCCCAAGTGTCGTTTTTTCCTAGATTTGTGGCATGCGTGTCATGAGCCCAAACTTATTTATTCAACGCATCAGAGCTCATTCTTTCACATCTATCTTGGAGCTTTGACATACCACAACACAACCAAGACTCTTCGACACATCCAGCTCAACTATTCAATGGTAAGTTGCCTCAACTTGTCTTTTTCAACATTCTTGTCGCTTTTTGTGTATTCGCTTGCGTGAGTGATATTTTCTTGATTTCTTTGAATGCTTGCTGTCATTTACATGTATACTAGTTTTTCCTAGCTTTGTTTTAGTTTTCGTTGCTATCTCACTGTTGTCGCATGCATGAAACTATTTTGCACGAACGTTCACCGAACCAGAGAATCGCTTCACCCACATGCATGTTGATCTATTTGCTGAATCTTTCATTCATGTTTTGCATGCACTATCAATCACTTTTTCTTTCACTCAGTTTCTCCATGCATTCACTGTCTTATTTTCTTTCAGTTTCCTGTCGGTGAGTCAGGCCAAACTTGGCCTAGACTCTACCTTCACTAAGACTGCATTGCGCAATCT
The DNA here is from genome assembly GCA_000404065.3 of Pinus taeda. NCBI lineage: Eukaryota > Viridiplantae > Streptophyta > Pinopsida > Pinales > Pinaceae > Pinus > Pinus taeda. The sequence goes on along the minus strand of APFE030661448.1, from coordinate 222,271 downwards.
ACGGAAGGAAGGCTCTGCCTTCCTCTCAAAAAATGCGGATTTTTTCCCAGCACTGGCCTCTAGGACTTTTTTACACATTTCTGGAGGACAATGACTACTGGCCCAGGAAATTGCACAATTCAATCCCTGGGCCTGCAGTCCTTCCCAACCGAAATTGCGCAATCCCAGCAGCTAGCAGCTAGTCTGGATTGCACACTGCGCAGATCCAGAAGCTGGTCCTGCCTCCCAGAGAGCCAAGACTGCCTTTTGCATAGTTTTGGCAACCAGTCACCCAACCTCTCAGAAGAAATCATGCAATCTTGCTCATCAGTTTCCTAGGTATGTGCTGTGTCATTTCATCAAATTTTATTTGTTTTCGTTGACAGATTTCTTGCCATGCATGTTGCTTGTCTCCAGATCTTTTAGGTGTTCATCTGTCTCAATGGCTTCCAAGAGAACAGGATCTCAGGACACTGATGGAAATGTAGTTGGAGAATTAGTTGAGCAAGTGTCCTCTAGTGCCAATCTAAGAAGATACAAAGTTGTATGTAGACAAGGACATCAAACTAAAGTGGAAAGAGGTTAATGAAACATTTGCAGACACTTTTTGGGAACACCTCAAAGACCGTCAGGTGTACGTGAACATTCACAAGTCTGGCTTGTACCGGATTACATGTAGATATCTTGTGTTCCCATGTGCGAACATGATACACTGGATCGTCTCTCACACTGATCCCAAGATGATGACCTTGAGAAATGTCAGTGGGACAAAGCTTGCAACCTTCTAGGAAAAAGATTATGATGAGATGTATCAGATGTCAGAGCCCATATTTCATGGAGACTCCATTTAGCTTACCCAATAATAGTGCCAACTCCAGAGACATTCTGAAGAATTGGGTGAAGGAGCCAACTCGAATCAGTTTGACAGCCAACCAGGTCTATAAGACCAAGATAGTGAGGAAGGCGTACCAATACTTGATCATATTTTCTTGTTGACTGTATGGCCAAGCAAGCACGAAAACCTTCCCACAGAGTTGGGTGGTTGCACTATACCAATTAGCTAGAGAAGGAAAACCATGTAACTGGTTTGGCATACTGGCTCAACAGCTGAAGGAGCAAGTAATGAAGGCTCAATAGTCACCAGGAGTTATGTATGCAGAGATTTACATGTCCAAATACATCCTAGATGCAGTTTGTGCCTGACATGAGTTCCCAGGCTTGGAGTGGGCATGGTCACTGACGGAAACTGCCATGAATACATATTTCAAGTTGTTGTCCAAATGCAACTTCAAAGGAGTAATCACACGGTTATCTGATCATTTTTTCACCCCCTGTGTACAGGATGATATTCGAACAGGATCCACCCTACATGTCAAAGGAAGCAATGGAGGCATTGATAGGCATTGTGGATTGCTATGCCTCACCATCTAACAATTTCATTCGAATGTTCATGCAGAGAAGCCTCCACATGTTCTGCCAAATTTTTCCTTGGATTTTACTGATCATGTAGGAAGTAGCCTATCACATCTCGACAAGATTGACAACTAGACTTCAGCGGAAGAAGAAGGCACCTTGGCCCACTCTTCCATTGCAGATTGGGTTATATGAGATCGATAGTATCAAGCAAGTGGATGTCGAAGCAGAACTAATGAAGAAGTATCCATTCAACCTTTGAATCTATAATACGTATGATCCAGATTGCATTGTGAAGGACCACTGTAGGAGAGTTCAGTTCAACTAGATCTACGGGGCATTTCATTGGGCCAAGGAGGACCCATGGAGATATTTCTACAGCCTATTGAGACCTAATGAACTGGTTGGACTCACTGTGGATTGGTTAGCGAAGCAGCATCATGGAGAGAACCAGCAGTGGAAACAAAGCCAAGCATACCAATGCGAGACAAAGGGTAGAGGAAGATTATCGATTGCATGGAGGAGGAACAAAGTTGCAAATTTTGAGAAAATCTACTTGTAGAGAAAGCAAATATGGCTATAGAGGAAAAGAGGCAGCAATACGACAAGCGAAGCGTGGGAAGGCAGAAAGATAAGTAGAGAATGGAAGAAGTAGAGAAGGAATTGCATGAGCTGAGAGAGAAACTCCGAAAGGAACAAGAGCTGCGTAAATAGGAGAGGGAAGCATAGTAGCAATAGATACAAAAAGGGGCGCAACACGTGAAAACAGACGAAGTAGCACCCGTACAAGTAGTTGATTCTTCTGAATATATGGCATCAGGTGAACAGGGTGAACCATCGCAGGGGAAAGACTTTGCTCATGAGATAGAATAGGCACTTCAATGGTTGGATGTAGACATGGAGCAATAGGAGTTGGAACAGGATACCGACCTTGAGCCTCAACACAGAGAGGTTAACTCACCAGCTTCAATGCATCTACATGTGGAGCAAGTCTCAGATGACTTAGGATGCACTGAGATCCTTCGTGATTAGTTAGAAGAAGAGATGCACAAAATCTCATTTAATGAATCCCAACATAGAGTTGTGTAGTCTCACAAAGTGTCATCTCCGAAGGATCAAATATCCCTTGAGTAAGTTGAATAATGAGTGGTCGTGACTAATTTGCACAAACATCCAGCTGCCTTGGATGATGCAACCAAAGTGTATGCTGAAGCCACTAGCTCATGTGTTTGCTTCCTAATAGCTGATAATGAGGGAATGGCAAAGGAAATAAAAACGACCAAACAAGGAGGAGACTTGGTGACAATGTCTGCCCGAGCTGAACTGAAGAAGGAAATACTAGATGAAGTATTGTCCCTTGACATAGTTATGCGAGCATTGTACTCCAAGTTTGGTATCATGCACAAGGCAGTCATCCATCTCAATGGATGGCAACGACGATGTGCTAGAAGAGCACACATATTGACAAACATGCATGCTACCATTGATGACAGGAAAATATGGATGATGAAGTACAAGGGAGCCCCACTTCACTTGCCAAAGATGATGAGGCCAAATCCAGTCGAGCTGAAAGCACATATCCAGAGTTAGATCCAGAACTATGAGGACCTGCCGCAACTCATCACTAGCATACAGGGTTCCCATGCATGAGTATTCAAGAGCATGGATGTTGTGGTGCACACACATATGATCCTATCACTTGGGACTCTCACCTAGGTGAAGACAAAGAAGTAGGTCCAACTAGAGCTTGACTCGTACTTCGACGAGTTGATGCACATCGCCACCAACCCAGACTTTCCTATTAGTGCAGAAACCATGCACAAGTATGTTGCTGGTCCAACCACATTGAAGACAATGATGCCCATGTTTTCAGATGAGTTGGACAGAGGAGACCGAGCAGTGTACCCGGATGCTATGGAGGCAAAGGTCAGGTTTCAGATGTATGTCACCGTGGAACACACAGACACTATCAAGGACTACAGGGCTTGGCATCAATATGTTACTGTTGATCAACATGAGGATGTTGAGAAGTTGGACTTCTATAGTTGTCTAAGTTAGAGTGATGTCTAGTTTGGCTTGCTCAAGTCATTGTGTTCACATGGGTACATGTGCATTGTAATGTTGAGCCATGTCAAGTGTAAGTCAAGTGTCAATAGTGGATGTAACAATCATAGAGTAGGTGAAGAGTCATGAGGGTAGTTGAACAATCACAATGAGGAATGCCAAGGGCCACCCCACCCTTTGTTATAAATAGTCCCTCCTAACTCATTGTAAGGGATTTTGGTTAGCCAAGCTTCTGATAAGACTATATTGGAGAAATATTGGACAATATTGTAATGTGCCTTAGCTTCTCCACTGCACGTAGCTAGTTCATCTCTTTGGAGGAGCAGGCAGATGTGGCTGTAATGTTCCACTGTTGAGGCAACAGGTTTACATGGATGTATTTTATGATTGGGACTTACACTTATTTATATAATAAGAGGCAACACATTTTCATGCATATGTTATCATTGTAGTTGGACTGTTCCGGTTGCTTAGCAATGTATGTTGTTTAACTTATGTAGTTGTGTATGAACTACTTCGTATGCGATTATATGAATCTTGTTGCAGATATATTGTTGGTTTAACCATCACTTTGGATTACTGACTGATCCGCTTTCCAGCTTGTGATGCATCTTCGCTCGTGTGTTCCCTTCCCAGCTAGGTACTGCTACAGGTTGCCAAGGGGTGCACTCATCTCACCTCCCATGTGTTAGAACCCCTCATTCACCTTCCTTGAATCACTACAGTGGTCACACCCTTTCTATCGACTGAGTTATCTTACTTGGCTCTGTGCGACATCGTGGTTAAGGCATTAGCTTACGACAAATTTCTAGGACTCCTACACCAAATAGTATGAGGTCTAATTGGGAATTCTTACCAGGGATCTCCCCTTGACATGTTGGCAGGTCCAACACCATCAACACACATACGTTTTCAACTTTTTCCTTAGTGATTGCTTTTGAGATTTTGTTCCTTGTATTAGAGCCTTTATAGATTCTCTGTCATTTGGGTCAACATCCAGCTTGATAATCTTGTAACCTTCATTCTACACATATAGAGCTCTAGAATTGGTCCTTTCATGTTTTATTCTATTTGAGTATTTTTCTAGGATCTTCTCTCCTTTATTAACTATCAATGAAGCTATGCTCGAGTCACTATATATCAACTCACTTGTTTTCCTGTGCAAATTGGTCTTATTAGGTAAGGGAACATCAACCCTTTTGAGAGATAAATTTGGTCTTAAAATCTGCACTTGAGGGAAGTGTCTGGATAGTAGGATGCAACAAAGATAATTTCAATTTATTCTTTTTATAGAAATTAATAGAAATTTACTACTACTAATGAAATTGAATTGAAATCAAGAGATTAAAAAATTCCTCTACTATTATGTGGAATAGAAATCACAGTTTAGAAACACATGCAATGACATGAAACCATCAAAACCATAAGAACACAATTATTTTACAAGGGGAACTCAACTAGGAAAAACCCCTGCGTTGCTTTTCATTAATCAGATGAGAATGAGAAACTATTACAATGTCTTGCTTCAATCTTGAAGCACAACCTGCACTGTAAACCTATTCTCCTACTGACTGTCCTAATATGGCCAACACTTAGACAATTCAAGGCTCCAACTTGCTAGTATTTCCTTGAGTAATCCTTGAGGAAATTAGCTCCTAAAATATAGGAATTTCCTCCTATTTCCTTACACAATTCCCAAGGAATGATTTACCTACTTAACTACCAAGCATGTACACTCAACTAGTTTACAATTGATAGTTGCAATGTTCCTTTTCCTCCACTCTATCTAGTAAATTCAAATTCCATGCATGTTTATCTATTTTTAGTTGATTGACTAGTTTAACTCATAGATCACCGAGTTAACAACAATTCTACTACTAAACTGAACTTCAACTAACTCAACTAATGACTTGAGCTCAATTAATTGAGTTCAAATAAAAATAACTAGACTAGAATCTAGATTGCTATATTTTAGAAATCACTACATGCACAACTCTACTTCTAGCCTATAACTCAAATTTACTGAGTTAACTAGTAGACAAGGCTAGGTCACTCTAGGTAACTGTCATCCAAGTCATCCTGCTGATGTGGAAAATCAAATTACCAAATTTGACTAAGGCACAAGTCAAATTTAGCCTTTCTTGCTACAATTTCTAACATGTTTCAAGTTCCATTGTCGATATCAACCTGGTATGGAAAGAAGAAGATGCATGCATGGCCAATGAGACATCATTTCACCCTTTACCCTCTGTTTTTTTTCCTCTTTTGTTTGATAATCCTCTAAAGTGGCCTCTATCATAGAAGAACTTGCTTTGCTTGCAGACACTCTCAAATCTATAGAGCTAGAAGGTACAATATGATCAGGATTCATGAGATTCATTTGAAAGCTTGACTGATTAGAGGTGCTTTCTTTCAATTGTACTTGCACTTATTCCTCACTTTCAGGCTGCATTTTAGTCTTTTTTATTATTATTGTGTCTCCTCTAAATCTACATCCATTTCTTCAACAACATTTCTCTTCAAGGACTTCTGCTTAACTGAAGGAGTCTCAATTTTCAATTCTTAAGTGATAGGTCAAACTTCTTGGTTTTCCTTCCATTCAATTTTAGGGCTAATCTCATGGGAGTAGGGTGTTTAATTGACACTTTTTCTTCTCTTAGAAATGACTCGATGAGGGGCATATTTCCATATTTCTCCAAGATTGAAATGATTTTCCTTCATCATCTCCTCTACTTAAGTAAGAGCATGTCTAGAATTAACTATGAATGGACCAACAAAATTTTCAAATTTAAACATGTAACCTTTGCGCTTAGGAAGAAAACGTACTTGGTTTACATGTAGGCCCTGTATTATGAACTCTAGAGAGAAAATCCACAGGAAAATTGGCAATCTGTAAGGTCTCACTTCATATCCATACAACCTGATTTCTGTAAAATTGTAACCACCCCCTCAACATTTACCTGCTTTTACAATCTCTCAGGGTAAATGTGAGGTTGAGTGCTACTATGACATGAACCAAACTCCAAGTTCTAGTTAAGGAAGTGGGGTCTACAAATTGAACACTTACTGACATCTTACAGGGACTATAGATCACTCAGGAGCTGAACAAAACCACCCTAGGTGATCAATCCTTGAGCTGGAACCCTTTTCCACTAAACTAACAACCCAACCACACACAAAACAAGGCAAGAGTGTAGTTATGAGGCCTCAACCACATGCAAAAGAATCCTTCCATGTGATTATGACCTAAATCCTCCCATTTAATGCCAACTATTTCGAGATCTGAGCCACTTTTCCAAGCTAGCCTCCAGACTACTGCCCAAAATTTCCTGTAACTTTCCAGACTCATGATTAAGATGATACAAATTCTAGACATTCAAAATTTAACAAGATCATGACCTAGATATTCTTAGTACAGAATAGAAATTTCGTCAAACATATGGTAAACTTGTAAGATACAAGTCATGAATTCATATCTAATCATAAACCTATGAACTTCATATAAGAATCAATAAGAAGGTCTAATTCCCTCTTAAGAAGCTACAACAACACTTGTTATCCCATGCATTCATCAACCATTCAAATACTTATCAAATCTTGAACAGGAGCCATAGCTAGAGCACATCATAGAACCTTGCTTATAACCAACATATAACCACAATATTAACCATGATAAATAAGCCATTAAATCAACATAATAACAAGTACAAATTCTCATAGATAAAAATTAGAAAATAAATCTCATTAACACATACAAAAGCCAACTAAAACAGGGGCTTTCATGTACCACCCGACCATAGATTGGGCTGAACAAAATATCTCTTTCAGCCAGCCAACCCCATTCCATATTCCAAGCATAAATGTGGGATCTCATAGAACAACCAATACAAGAACAACCAAGGGAATCTGGAGGTTAAGCCACCTTCACCCTCTTCAAACCATGATCACACCAAAATCGGTGCTCTGATCACAACTGAACTGAAATTGGAATGCCATCCGGAATCCATTACTAGCCTTGAGGAATTTTCTGTCCCCTTGTCTCTCAGGCTTTACTGCAATCCAATCCAAGATCACTAGGCCCTAAACTGGGACTATTCTCTCAGCCTAAACTAAGACCAGTCTCTTACGCTTTATCGCAATCCAAACCTAGATCACTAGGCCCTAAAGCAAGAATTCTTCCTCAGGCTTTACAGTGTATCCTGCCAAACTGGTCAAAGGATTCCTAGGCCTTTGGGAATGAAACTTGAGACCACCTTCACCCCAGATTCTGAAATCCATTCAGAAAATCAAAGCTAAAAAGTGAGATAAACATCCCAACATACCATGGCACCCAGAAAAAAGGCAAGGCTAGGCTAAAAACCACTATCATAACACGACAAAACCATGCCATCGACAACAAGAGAACCATACACCAACATGAAAAGCCATGCATGTCCAAACCAACTAGGAAATCACACATGCAAAAGGTTACCTACAAGTATTCCTATTGAAGCTGCTTGATCCTACTTTCCTTTCCTTGATCCTTGCTTTCCTTCATTTCCCTTTACTTTCTTTTCCTTCCTTTCTCCAAAGATAGAGTGCTCCAAGAAAACTTTAAGTGACCAAGAGTGAGAGAGAGAGAGAATAATGAGAGAGCTCCAAACTTGAACTGACAAAAGGTTACCAACTGATCCTCAAAATCATTTTTATTAATGAGGCTTCTATTTTCTTCATTTTCCATTATTTTCCTTCAATTTCCTCCTCACAGGAAACCTGTGACCTTTCACCTTACTTTTCTCTTAATTTTCTTTATTTTCATAAATAAATGTGCCAAAAATTTCTTTTTTCCTTTTAATGCCTTTGCCTTAGCCTTTGCCAATTTTCCTTAGCCAAAACACATATCTAGTGATGCTCACTAGGATATATTTTCCCAACATTCAGCTTGGAATAAGTGTCCTTTAACCGTGGTCTTATTTTGCCTTTATTAACTTTTATTACATGAAATTTTCACCAGGGCTGTTACAATAAAATTCCTTATCCTTCCATTATAGTATCTCTTGGACAAGCATTTCTTTTTAAATATTCTTTCAAACTCATTCCAACTCAAAGCTTCTATCTAGATGCCTCTGACACGATTCACGTCTTCACACCAAATATCTTCTTTTCCTTTGAGACTAAAAATAGCTATCCTAGCCTTCATATTCTTTGTATAATCATGCAATTTGAATAACTTCTTCATCCCAAGATTCCATGCATCTGCATCTTCTCGTTTCTTCTCTCTCCATCGAATGTAGGAGGCTTAGATTTCTTGAACTCATTTGTCAAGCACCCCTTCTCTCTCCTCGTATAAGGATGATGGGCATGATGACAATGATGTCTCTCTGAACCAAGACAAGAATATAACCCATAAGCACTACCTCTCTTATCAAGTGTATCAACCATCTGCCACCTCTGACTATGTCATTCCTATCCAACCTGTATCCTGACTAAGACCTACTACCATATGCCCCATTAGCCCTTTCCTCCTATCCACCACTGATTCATGGATGTCCCTATTTCTACAAATTTGTCAGGCTCTAAAGAATCATTGCATTGACCTCAACTTAATTTTCCTAAGCTATGGAAAGCCTTTCTTATGACTAAATTATGTTGTCATTATCTACCTTGCAACTTCTGATTTCTGCCTTAAAGCTTCTTAGTGTACCTGCTATATTAAGAGAGTACTCATGTCCTTGCTACTCATTGATCTATAAGGAGTCATGTGAACTGTAATCAACCATTTTTCTCATCATATCTGATCTTGTTCTTCCTACATACATGCCATGTTATATAAAAAAATAGAAACATGATCAAACATACCTTAATGAAGTTCAGGGGAAGCTCTCTCCTCTACACAAATTGATTGAGATTAGCACGCGTGCACACACACCGAAACCAACCTATCAATAAATCAAGATCTCAACATCATACCTGATGATAACTGTAACCTTTCCAATGAATGGATATTAGGCACATATATAATAGACATGCATGAATAACTATATACAATTAACCCAAGGTATAGTGCTGCAACCTCGCACTGATACCAATTTGTAATATCAAATATCACCCAAAGAGAATGAAACCTGCTCTGATACCAACCTATAACCACCCCTCCCAACATTTACCCACTTTTACAAGCTACCAGTGTAAGTGTGAGGTTGAGTGTTATTATGACATGACCCAAACTCAAGGCTACAGTTAAGGAAATGGGGCCTACAAACTGAACACTTACTGATATCCTACAAGGACTACATATCACTCAAGAGATAAACAACCACCCCAGGTGATCAATCCTTGAGTTGAAACCCTTTTCTAGTGACCTAACAACCCAACCAAAAACACAACAAGGCAAGAGTGCAATTATGAGGCCATAATCCCACACACAAGCCTCCTTCCATGTGGTTATGACCTAAATCCTCTAGTTGAGTGCCAATGGTTCTGATATCTGAGCCACTTTTCTAGGCTAACCTCCAAACCACTGCCCATAACCTCCTGTAACTTTCCAGAATCATGGTTAAGATGATAACAATGCCAAACATTCAAACTTGAACAAGATCTTGACTTAGACATCCCTAGTACACAATAGTCATTTCGTGAAACATATGGTAAAATTGTAAGCTACAGGTCATGAATGCATATCTGATCATAAAAATCTAAAATTCATTTGTGAATCACCAAGAAGGTATAATTCCCTCTCAAGTAGTTTCAACAACACTTGTTAGCCCACGCATTCATCAACCATTCAAATACTTATCAAATCCTGAACAAGATTCATAGCTATAGCACATCATAGAGCCATGCTTATAATAAAAATATTAACCATGAGAAATCAGCCATCAAATCAACATAATAACAAGTACAGGTGCTCATAGATAACAATAGGAAAAAAATCTTATTAACATATGAAAAATCCAACCAATTCAATGGCTTCGACTTACCTCTCGACCATAGATTTGGCTGAACCAAATAATTCTTTAAGCCAATCACCCCCATTCCATATTCCAAGCATGAATGTGGGATCTCATGGAATAAAACAAGACATAATAAACCAGGGACTCTAGAGGTTAAACCACCTCCACCCTCACACTACCGTGATCTCACCTAAACCAGTCCTGAGATCAAAAAACCAAGTTGAGCTTGGATGCCTCAGAATTTATTCAACCACCTATCGAGGGTTTCCTAGAGAAAACCATCTCCACCCCCCTTGGGAATTTTCCTTAGACCACCTCACTCAGTTCCAAAACCTTCTAGCAATCCAAAGCTCAATCAATAATGTATCCCATCACACCATGGCTATCTTAGAAATGGAAAGGTAAGGTAAAACCAATTTTCAAACACGGAAAAAACCATGCCAATGACAACAAATAAACCAAATATACAAATTCATGTACCATGCATTCACACCTCAGCTAGGAAATAACACATGCAACCTGTTACCACAAAATATTCCTATTGAAGATACTGATCCAACCTTCTCCTTGCTTTCCTTTTCTTGTCCTATTCCTTCCTTTGCTTCCTTGATTTCCTTTTCTTGTCCTATTCCTTCCTTTGATTCGTTGCTTTGCTTTCTCCCAACCAAATAAATGCGAAAGTGCTCCAAGAATGCTACATGAGTGTATGGGGGAGAGAGAATGAAAGGATAGATCCAAATATGAATTGACAAAGATATAATGATGAAAAGCTATGAAATGTTTCTTTGATGCCTTTTTATCGTTGATGCTTCTATTTTCTTCATTTTTCCTTTAATTTCCTTAAAGGAAAATCAATGTCCCTTCACCTTCCTTTTCTCCTATTTTCCTTTATTCTCATAAATAAATGCTAATTAATGCCTCTTTGCCTTTGTCAATTTCCATAGACATAATAAACCAAAAGTAATTCCCATTATAGTGCTTGCCCAACATTCATCTTGGAAAACATGTCATGTGACCTTGGTCTTATTTTGCCTTTATTATGCATTATTACATGAAACTTTAACTCGGGGATGTTAAAAAGATCTTCAAAAAGGTACCAATCCCCAACCCTAGTATCCTTACTAAGCTGCAATAATTGCTTTTGCTGTGGTAAAATTATTTGGAGTGGTGAACCATTCAGGATAGCGTAAGAAGTTGCCATGAATGTGGAAAAGAACTAAGAAAATCCTTCATTGGTAGGCTTTCCTTTAACTATATTAGTCCACTCAACTTCTGACTTCCTTTGCTTGTTGGAATCAAAGATACTCAGGACCATATATTAAATTTGTCGATATGAGTATACAGAAAAGATAAAATAGGATGGAAGGGTATTTGAAGCAATTGGCTAAGTGGAATTTCTCAAATTGGAAATTGATGGACTGAGCTAGTTATGAAGGTATGTCTAAAACCATACCTGAATGCAACATTTGGCTCAAGAACCTTAGGGATGATTTGATAACATTGCATGTATCGTCCTCAGCTAGTAATTATAATATGGTAGCTAAGATTTTTATGCGTCTTGGGAGAAGAAATACATGGGATAGGTTTCAACCAATGGAGGAATTTGTGTTCTTGGGTGCATAATCAATGTAAACAAGGATTGTTTGTGTTAGAGATTGTAGCAAGAAAAAGGCTCAATTTTGACTCATGCCTTAGTCAAATTGAATAAATCTAATTTCCACATCAGTAGAACAACTTGGTGGCAGTTGTGTGACATGGCCCTTATCTACTTGTTAACCCAATAAATTCGAGTTATAGGCTAGAATTAGATTTGTGCATTTAAGTATTGCTAAGATTTAGCAATCTAGTTGAGTTATTGTTAGTTTAACTCAGTTAAGTCAACTCAAGTAGCTAGTTGAGTCAGTTGAAGGCCAGTTGAGTAGTAGAACTATTGCTAGAATTAGTGATCTCTTAGTTAGCTAGTCAATCAACTAAAAATAGACGCAATCATGCATGGAATTCGAATTGCCTATTTGAAGTGGAGGAAAATGTATGTTTGTATTTATATTTATATATTGTTGACTATATAGTGCTTTTGCACTGAGCAGGTCATCAATTCCTCAAGATATTGCGTAAGGAAATAAGGAATTTATCATATTATTTAGGGGCTAATTCCTTCAGGATTGCACAAGGAAATAGGACATTGGCTTAGGGTTCAATTGGCTAAGTGTTGGCCAAATAAATTCAGGAATAAATAGAACAAGATTGCCATGCAGGGTGTGCTTCAGAGTTGTATCAAGACATTGTAATTATTTCTCTTTTCATCTGAATTAATGCAAAGTAGCGAAGGGGTTTTTCCCAGTTGGGTTACCCTAGAAATCACTGTGTACTTGTGGTTTTTCTTATTGCATGTTGTTCTAAATTGTGATTTCCATTCCATAGAATTGTAGAGTAGAATTGCGCCTCTTGTTTTTTCAGTTTAAAATTGTGAGCAATAGTAATTTCTATAAAATTTTTAGATGGTACTATTGTAGAGGCTACAATCACCCTCCAAAATTTTTCCTTAACTTCTTTTTGGAGCATCCCTACCAACCTTTCACATCAACATGTCTTGCTTCGTCAAGTGCACAAGATCCAGTGATTTCTTGCAGAAAGAGAGTCTGTCGATCAAACCTTGATGCATTCCCCTCACAAGATATTCATCCAGACTTGGTCTAGTAGCAGGTTGAGAAGCTCCTTTAAGAATTTGCACAAATCTGCAGGGCAACCAACCTTCTCTCCAGAAATTGTGCAATCCTGACTGGCAGCCTACTGGGCCCAAAAATTGCACAATTCTGCTGAGCAAGATTCACCCAGAAAATTGCGCAATCCTTCCCAGCTGGGCTTCTCAGCTCAGAATTTTTGCAAAATTGGGTAGCAGTCACATGCTCTGCCTTGAAATTGCGGAAATATTATGAGAAACCAACCCGACTCCCAGCCAGAAATGTGCATTTTCTCCTAGCAGTTGAGCAACCTCTTTCATGTGCAGCGGAGTTGATCGGTTCCCTCTAGGACCATGCAAAACATACTTGCATGCATGGGCTCCTTCTTCCAAGGCAACATGAAAAGGCATCCCTTGTTTCAGGGATCTATTTTTGGTAGTTGGAGGTTACATGCAAGGATATTTTTAGAAAACTCCCACCAAGTGTCGTTTTCCCTAGATTTGTGGCATGCACATCACAACCTCGATTTTATCAAAACTCATCAACTGGACGCTGCAAAGCTTATTCCTCACATCAACCTTATAGCTCTGACTTCCCACATCACATCTAGGAGTTTTCAGCACATTCAACTCAACTGTTTTGGGTTAAGGCCTCTTTCCATGTCTTGTGTTGCATTTCTGGTGCTTTTTGTGTTTTGCTTCATATGAAGGTCATTTTCTTGATTTCAGTGAGCGCTTGCTATCATTTTGATACATACTAGCTTGTATTAGCACTATTTCAGTTTTCGTTATCATCTCACCCCTGTCGCATGCATGAAACTAATTTTCACGAACTTTCACCAATTCAATGACTCGCCTCACCCACATTCATGTTGTTCCATTTTCTGAATATATCATTCACCATTTGCATGCATGATCCATCACTTATGCTTACACTTAGTATCACCATGCGTTCGCATTCACATTCGCTTTCAGTTGCCCGTCGGCGAGTCTAGGCAGCCTTGTCTTGGACTCTGTCTCACCAAGACAACATTACACAATCCTAGGAGGGAAGTCTCTGTATTCCTCTCTAGAAATGCGTATTTCTACCCAGAAGATTTTCTTCAGGATTTCTTTGCGCAAATCTGAGGGACAGTGACTGCTAGCCCAGAGAATTGGCCAATGTACTCACTGAGCCTGCAACCATTGCCAGTTGAGATTGTGCATTGCGCAATTCCAGCAGTCAACAACCAAACTAGACTATGCATTGTGTAGTTCCAATAATCAGTTAGCCTCCCAACAACCCAAATTGTGCGTTGCGCAGTCTTGGTAGTCAGTCTCCCGACCTCTCGGCAGAAATTGCATAACCTTCATGATCAATCACACATGTATGTTGCAAGTCAGTTCTCAATTTCATTTTGGTTTTCGACTGATAGATTGCTTGCCATGAGTGTTTCCATGTCTCCAGGTATCATAGGTGTTCATCTGCTTCTCAGAAGCACAAGTACAATGGTTTCCAAGAGATCAGAGTTGAAGACACTATTCAGACCACACTTGGGGATGTAGTCAATCACATGTCTATGAGCTTGCCTACTCATGAATACATCAAGTTGTTCGTAGACAAGGACATCAAGATATGGCAACAACAACATCACAACGAGCAACATCATGAACAACAACTAAAGGAAGCATACTCAATGCAACGAATGCAAGAGGAAGGTCTTTGATAACAAGGAGGCGAAACAAAGGTTCAAGCTCAAGCAGATCCACTGATTATAAAAGAAACCCTGGAGACTCAGGCTATGAGGTGATGACGCGATCACGAAAAGAATGAGAATGGAACAAAGAAGGAGTTTCATGTGCTGAAGCAGCAACTCAAGGAAGAACTTGAGCTACACAAACAAGCAAATGAGTTGCAACGGGAACAAGAACAGAAGGGGGTGCAACATGCACTAACGGATGAAAATGCGCCCGTACAAGTTATAGATCCATCCCAGTAGCTACTACAGAGTAGACATGGTGAATGGTGTTGTTGATTGCATGCAAGGGATTTAGTAGTGTGTATGTCATTGTGTGCACACATGCAATCCAACCCATTCAACACACTCACCAAGGCGAAGACAAGAAGCAAGTCCGACTCGATCTGAGCATGTAGTTGACAGTTGATGTGCATGACCACCAACACACACTAGAATATCAACATGGAAACTATGCATCAATGTGTTTCTGGTTAGGTTGCACCAATAAGACCATGCACATGCTAGCAGACGAGTTGGATGAATGAGCCACACCAATGTACTCGGATGCAATGGAGGCAAGAGTTTGCTTCAGCAAGATGTCACCGTGGGGTGCATGCACACCATCACGAATGACCAAGCTTGGCATAAACTCACCACCTTCACCATCACAAGCATGTCAAAGAGTTGGTCTCACCACAATGGACTGAGTGTCAATGATGTATTGCATGGCTTTCTCAAGCCATTTTTTCTCACATGAGCACACATGCATTGTAATGTAATGTTGTGTCAAGTGGAAGTTCAAGTGTCGATAGTTGGATCTAACAGTCATAGAGTAGATGAAGAGTCATGAGGGTAGATGAAATGTCACAAAGGGGAATGTCAAGGGTCACCCCACCCTTTGCTATAAATAGAACCTCATAACTCATTGTAGAGGCTTTTTGTTAGCCAAGCTTCTGATAAGACTATCTTGGGGAGAGCTTGGACAGTATTGTAACGAGCCTTGGCTTCTCCACTATGCAAATCTAGTACATCTCTTTGGAGGAGTAGGTGGTTGTGGCTGGAACATTCCACTATCAGAACTAGCGGTTGGACATGGATGTATTGTATGACTAGAACTTACACTTCT
The DNA here is from genome assembly GCA_000404065.3 of Pinus taeda. Lineage (NCBI taxonomy): Eukaryota > Viridiplantae > Streptophyta > Pinopsida > Pinales > Pinaceae > Pinus > Pinus taeda. Next base: position 206,359 of record APFE030661448.1, on the reverse strand, counting down.
TAATATAACAAGAGCCAACATGTTTCATGCATATGTTGTATTGTATTCTACGCTATTTGGTTACTCTAAATGATATATGTATTGGTTTGCTTACGCATGCATGTATAACTATTTGTGTATGTATATATGAATCTTTTGAAATGTGCTGTTGGCTTAACCATCACTTTGGATTGCTTGCTAACTTTCTTTCCAACTTGTGATGCATCTTCACTTGTGTGTTCCCTTCCAAGCTGTGTACTATTACAGGTTTCCAAGGGGCACACTCATCTCAACCCCCGTGTGTTAGAACCTCTCATGCACCTTCCTTAGCTTGCTACAACTGTCACACCCTTGCTACCAATAGAGACATATTGCTTGCCTCTGTGCGAAATCGCGGTCAAGGTATTACCTCCAAACCACTGCCCATAACCTCCTGTAACTTTTAAGATGTTAACAATGCCAAAAATTAAAACTTGAACAAGATCTTGACCTAGACATTCCTAGTACACAATAGGCATTTCGTGAAACATATGGTAAACTTGTAAGCTACAGGTCATGAATGCATATATGATCATAAAAATCTGAACTTCATTTGAGAATCACCAAGAAGGTATAGTGCCCTCTCAAGTAGTTTCAACAACACTTGTTGGCCCATGCATTCATCAACCATTCAAATACTTATCAAATCCTGAACAAGAGCCATAGCTATAGCACATCATAGAACCATGCTTATAATCAAAATATTAACCATGAGAAATCAACCATCAAATCAACATAATAACAAGTACGGGTGCTCATAGATCACAATAGGAAAATAAATCTTATTAACATATGCAAAATCCAACCAATTTAACAGCTTTGACGTACCACTCGACCATAGATTTGGCTGAACCAAATATTTCTTTCAGCCAATCACCCACATTCCATATTCCAAGCGTGAATATGGGATCTCATGGAATAAAATAAGACATAATAAACCAAGGACTGTAGAGGTTAAACCACCTCCACCTTCACACTACCGTGATCTCTACTAAACTAGTCCTCAGATAAAAAAACCAAACCGAGCTTGCATGCCTCAAAATTTATTCAACATACCTTGAGGAATTTTCTTGTCTCCACCCACCTATCGAGGGTTTCATAGAGAAAACCATCTCCACCGCCAACACTTGGGAATTTTCCTGATACCACCTCACTCGGTTCCAAACCTTCTAGCAATCCAAAGATCAATGAATTAGGTATCCCATCACACCATGGCTATCCTGGAAATGGAAAGGCAAGTCAGAAGCCATTTTCAAACCAGGAAAAACCCATGCCATTGACAAAAAATAAACCAAATATACAAATGCATGTACCATGCATTCACACCTCAACTAGGAAATAACACATGCAACCTATTACTGCAAAATATTCCTGCTGAAGATGCTGGTCCAACCTTCTCCTTGATTTCATTTTCTTGTCCTATTCCTTCCTTTGCTTCCTTTCTTTCCTTTCTCTCGGCCAAATGAATGTTCAAGTTCTCCAAGAATGCTACAAGAATGTATGGGAGAGAGAGAATGAAAGGATATATCCAAATATGAATTGACAAAGTTGTAATGATGAAAATACATGAAATGTTTCTTTGATGCCTTTTCATCATTGATGCTTCTATTTTATTCATTTTCCTTCATTTTTCCTTTAATTTCGTTAAAGGAAAATCTATGTCCCTTCACCTTCCTTTTCTCCTATTTTCCTTTATTCTCATAAATAAATGCTAATTAATACCTCTTTGCCTTTTCCAATTTCCATAGCCATAATAAACCGAAAGTAATTCCCACTATAGTGCTTGCCCAACATTCATCTTGGAATACATGTCATGTGACCTTAGTCTTATTTTGCCTTTATTATGCTTTATTACATGAAACTTTAACTCAGGGATGTTAAAAAAATCTTCAAAAAGGTACCAATCCCCAACCCTAGTATCCTTACTAAGCTACAATAATTGCTTTTCCTGTGGTAAAATTCTTTGCAGTGGTGAACTATTCAGAATAGTGTAAGAAGTTTCCGTGAATGTGGAAAAGAACTGAGCAAATCCTTCATTGGTACGCTTTCCTTTAACTATATTAGTCCACTAAACTTCTGACTTCCTTTTCTTGTTGGAATCAAAGATACTTAGGACCATATATTAAATTTGTCAATATGAGTGTACATAAAAGATAAAATAGGATGGAAGGGTGTTCAAAGCAATTGGCCAAGTGGAAGTTCTCAAATTGAAATTGATGGACTGAGCTAGTTATGAAGGTATGTCTAAAATCACACCTGAATGCAACATTTGCCTCAGGAACCTTAGGGATGATCTCATAACATTGCTTGTATTGTCCTCACCTAGTAATGATGATATATGGTAGCTAAGATTTTTTGTGCATCTTGGGAGAAGAAATACATGGGATAGGTTTCAACCAATGGAGGAATTTGTGTTCCTGGGTGCAAAATCAATGTAAACAAGGATTGTTTGTGTTAGAAATTGTAGCAAGAAAAAGGCTCAATTTTGACTTATGCCTTAGTCAAATTGAGTAAATCTAATTTCCACATCACCAAGACAATTTGGTGGCAGTTGTGTGACATGGCCCTTATCTACTAGTTAGCTCAATAAATTCGAGTTATAGGCTAGAAGTAGATTTGTGCATTTAAGTATTGCTAAGATTTAGCAATCTAGTTGAGTTATTGTCAGTTTAACTTAGTTAAATCAGCTCAAGTAGCTAGTTGAGTTAGTTGAAGGCCAGTTGAGGAGTAGAACTATTGCTAGACTTAGTGATCTCTTAGTTAACTAGTCAATTAACTAAAAATAGACACAATCATGCATGGAATTCGAATTGCCTAGTTGAAATGGGGGAAATGTATGTTTGTATTTATATTTGTATTTTTGCACTGAGTAGGTCATCAATTCCTCAAGATATTGCATAAGAAAATAGGGAATTTATCCTATTTTTTAGGGGCTAATTCCTCAAGGATTGTGCAAGGAAATAGTACATTGGCTGAGGGTTGAATTGGCTAAGTGTTGGCCAAATAATTAAGGAAGAAATAGAACAAGATTGCCATGCAGGGTGTGCTTTTAGAGTTGAAGCAAGACATTGTAATTATTTCTCTTTTCATCCAAATTAATGCAAAGTAGTGAAGGGGTTTTTCCCAGTTTGGTTTCCCTAGAAATCACTGTTTACTTGTGGTTTTTCTTATTGCATGTCAATGCATGTTTTTCTAACTTGTGATTGCCATTCGTAGAATTGTAGAGTAGAATTGCGCCTATTGTTTTTTTAGTTTGAAATATTGAGCAATTGCAATTTCTATAAAGATTTTACATGGTACTATTGTAGTGGCTACAACCCCCCTCCAAAGTTTTTCCTTACCTTCGTTTTGGAGCTCGCTACCAACATTTCACATTAGCATGTCTTGCTTCGTCAAGTGCACAAGATCCAGTGATTTTCTTGCAAAAAGACAACCTGTCGATCAAACCTTGATGTATTCCCCTCATAGGCTATTCATCCAGACTTGGTCCAGTAGTAGGCTAAGAATCTCCTTTAAGAATTTGCGTAAATCTGGAGGGAAACCAACCTTCCCTCTAGAAATTGCGCAATCCTGACTGGCAGCTTGCTGGGCCCAAAAATTGCATAATTCTACTGAGCAAGGTTCACCCAGAAATTTGTGCAATCCTTCCTAGCTAGGCTTCTCAGCCCATAATTTTTGCAAATCTGGGTAACAGTCAACTGTCTTACCCAGAAATTGTCCAAATCTTCTGAGTAGCCAACCTAGCTTCCAGCCAGAAATGTGCATTTTCTCCCAAAAGTTGAGCAACCTATTACATGTGCAGAAGAGTTGACTGGTTCCCTCTGATACAATGAAAAAATACTTGCATGCATGGGCTGCTTCTCCCAAGGCAACATCAAAAGGCATCCCTTGTTTCAGGGATCTATTTTTGGCAGTTGGAGGTTACATGCAAGGATCATTTCAGAAACCTCCCACCAAGTGTCGTTTTACCTAGATTTGTGGCATGCACATCACAACCTCGATTTGATCAAAATCATAAACTGGATGCTGCAAAGCTCATTCCTCACATCAACCTTGCAGCTTTGACATCCCACATCACATTTAGGAGCTGTCGGCACATTCAACTCAACTGTTATGGGGTAAGCCCGCTTTCCATGTCTTGTGTTGCATTTCTGGCGCTTTTTGTGTTTCGCTTCATATGAAGGTTGTTTTCTTGATTTCAGTGAGCGCTTGCTGTCATTTTGATACATACTAGCTTGTATTAGCACTGTTTCAGTTTTTTTTAGCATCTCACTCCTATCGCATGCATGAAACTAATTTTCAAAAACGGTCGCCAATTCAGCGACTCACCTCACCCACATGCATGTTGTTCCATTTTCTGAATCTATCATTCATCGTTTGCATGCATGATCTTTCACTTATGCTTACACTCAGTATCGCCATGCATTCACATTCACATTTGCTTTTAGTTGCTCGTCGGCGAGTTTGGGCAGCCTTGTTGTGGACTCCGCCTCACCAAGACAACATTACACAATCCTAGGAGGGAAGGCTCTATCTTCCTCTCTAGAAATGCACATTTCTACCCAGGAGCTTTTCTCCAGGCTTGATTTGCGCAAATCTGAGGGACAATGACTACTGGCCCAGAGAATTATGCAATGTAGTCACTAAGCCTGCAATCACTACCAGTTGAGATTGCGCATTGCGCAATTCCAGTAGTCAACAACCAGACTAGACTATGCATTGTGCAGTTCCAGCAATCAATCAACCTCCCAACAGCTCAGACTGTGCCTTGCACAGTCTTGGTAGTTAGTCTCCTGTCCTCCTAGCGAAAATTCCACGACCTTCATGATCAATCACACAGGTATGTTGCAAGTCAGTTCTCAATTTCATTTTGGTTTTCGACTAACAGATTGCTTGCCATGAGTGTTGCCATGTCTCCAAGTATCGAAGCTATTCATCTACCTCTTAGCAGCATAGGTACAATGGTTTCCAATAAATCAGAGTCGAAGACACTGTTCAGAGCACACTTAGGGATGTAGTCGATCACGTGTCTATGAGCTTGCCTACTCATGAATACATCAAGTTGTTCATAGACAAAGACATCAAGATATGACGACAATAAAATCACAATGAGCAATATCTTGAACAACAACTGAAGGCAGGATACTGGATGCAACAAATGCAAGAGGAAGGTTATTGATAACACGGAGGCGGAACAAATTTGCAAGCTTAAGCAGATCCACTAATGATAAAAGCAACTTTTGAGACTCAGGCTATGAGGTGACGACGCATTCACGCGAAGACTGAGAATTGAACAAAGAAGGAGTTGCATGTGTTGAAGCAGCAAATCAAGGAAGAACATGAGTTACACTGACAAGCGAATGAGTTGCAGTAGGAATAGGGATAGTAGGGGGTGCAACATGCACTCACGGATGAAAATGCACCTGTACAAGTTATAGATCCATCCTAGTAGCTGGCACGGAGTAGACATGGTGAGTGGTGTAGTTGATTGCATGCAAGGGATTTAGCAGCATGCATGTCATTGTGCACACTCAACACACTCACCAAGGTGAAGACAAGAACAAAGTCCGACTGGAGCTGAGCATGTAGTTGACAGTTGATTTGCATCACCACCAACACACACTGGAAGATCAACATGGACACTATGCATCAGTGTGTTTCCAGTTAGATTGCACTAAGAAGACCATGTGCATGCTAGCAGACGAGTTGGATGAAGGAGCCACACCAATGCACTCGGATGCAACGGAAGAAAGAGTTCGCTTCAGTAAGATGTCACCTTGGGGTGCATGCACACCCATCATGAATGACCAAGCTTGGCATCAACTCACCACCTTCACCATCACAAGCATGTCAAAAAGTTGGTCTCACCACAATGGAACGAGTGCCAATGATGTATTACATGGCTTGCTCAAGCCATCTTGTCTCACATGAGCACACATGCATTGTAATGTAACATCATGTCAAGTGGAAGTTCAAGTGTCAATAGTTGGATGTAATAGTCATAGAGTAGATGAAGATTCATGAGGGTAGATGAAATGTCACAAAGGGGAATGTCAAGGGCCACCACACCCTTTGCTATAAATAGAACCTCATAACTCATTGTAGAGGCTTTTGGTTAGCCAAGCTTCCGATAAGACTATATTGGGGAGAGCTTGGACAATATTGTAATGAGCCTTGGCTTCTCCACTACGCATAGCTAGTACATCTCTTTAGAGGAGTAGGTGGTTGTGGCTATAATGTTCCTCTATTAGAACTAGTGGTTGGACATGGATGTATTGTATGACTAGAACTCACACTTCTTAATATAACAAGAGCCAACACATTTCATGCATATGCTGTATTGTATTCTATGCTATCTGATTTACTCTAAATGATATATGTATTGGTTTGCTTAGGCATGCATGTATAGCTATCTGTGTATGTATGTATGAATCTTTCTGAAATGTGTTGTTGGCTTAACCATCAGTTTGGATTTCTTGCTAACTTGCTTTCCAACTTGTGATGCATATTCACTCGTGTGTTCCCTTCTAAGCCACGTACTATTACAGATTTCCAAGGGGCACACTCATCTCAACCCCCTTGTCTTAGAACCTCTCATGCACCTTCCCTGGCTTGCTACAATTGTCACACCCTTGCTACCAACAGAGACATCTTACTTGCCTCTGTGAAAAATTGCGGTCAAGGTATTACCTCCAAACCACTGCCCATAACCTCCTATAACTTTCCAGAATCATGGTTAAGATGATAACAATGCCAAACATTCAAACTTGAACAAGATCTTGACCTAGACATCCCTAGTACACAACAGACATTTCATGAAACATATGGTAAACTTGTAAGCTATAGGTCATGAATGCATATCTAATCATAAAAATCTGAACTTCATTTGAGAATAACCAAGAATGTATAATGCCCTCTCAAGTTGTTTCAATAACACTTGTTAGCCCATGCATTCATCAACCATTCAAATACTTATCAAATCCTGAACAAGAAACATAACTATATCACATCATAGAACCATGCATATAATCAAAATATTAACCATGAGAAATCAAGCATCAAATCAACATAATAACAAGTACATGTGCTCATAGATAACAATAGGAAAATATATCTTATTAACATATGCAAAATCCAACCAATTCAGCGGCTTCGATGTACCACTCGACCATAGATTTGGCTGAACCAAATAATTATTTCAGCCAATCACCCCCATTCCATATTCCAAGCATGAATGTGGGATCTCATGGAATAAAATAAGACATAATAAGCTAGGGACTCTAGAGGTTAAACCACCTCCACCCTCACACTACCGTGATCTCACCTAAACTAGTCCTGAGATCAAAAACCCAAATCGAGCTTGGATGCCTCATAATTTATTCAACATGCCTTGAGGAATTTTCTTGTCTCCACCCACCTATCGAGGGTTTCCTAGAGAAAACCATCTCCACCCCCAACCCTTGGGAATTTTCCTGAGACCACCTCACTCGGTTCCAAAACCTTCTAGAAATCCAAAGCTCAATCAATAATGTATCCCATCACACCTTGGCTATCCTGGAAATGGAAAGGAAAGGCAAAAACCATTTTCAAACCAAGAAAAACCCATGCCAATGACAACAGATAAACCAAATATACAAATACATGTACCATGAATTCACACCTCATTTAGGAAATAACACATGCAACCTGTTACTGCAAAATATTCCTGTTGAATATGTTGATCCAACCTTCTCCTTGCTTTCCTTTTCTTGTCCTATTCCTTCCTTTGCTTCCTTGCTTTCCTTTCTCCCAACCAAATGAATGCTGAAGTGCTCCAAGAATGCTAAAAGAGTGTATGGGAGAGAGAGAATGAAAGGATATATCCAAATATGAATTGACAAAGTTTTAATGATGAAAAGATATGAAATGTTTCTTTGATGCCTTTTCATCATTGATGCTTCTATTTTCTTCATTTTCCTTCATTTTTCCTTTAATTTCATTAAAGGAAAATCTATGTCCCTTCACCTTCCTTTTCTCATGTTTTCCTTTATTCTCATAAATAAATGCTAATTAACGCCTCTTTGCCTTTGCCAATTTCCATAGCCATAATAAACTGGAAGTAATTCCCACTATAGTGCTTGCCCAATTTTCATCTTGGAATACATGTCATGTGACCTCAGTCTTATCTTGCCCTTATTATGCTTTATTACATGAAACTTTAACTCGGGGATGTTAAGAAAATCTTCAAAAAGGTACGAATCCCCGACCCTAGTATCCTTACTAAGCTGCAATAATTGCTTTTGTTGTGCTAAAATTCTTTGGAGTGGTGAACCATTTAGGATAGTGTACGAAGTTACCATGAATGTGGAAAAGAACTGAGAAAATCCTTAATTGGAAAGCTTTCCTTTAACTATATTAGTCCACTCAACTTCTGACTTCCTTTGCTTGTTGGAATCAAAGATACTCAGGACCATATATTAAATTTGTCAATATGAGTGCGCAGAAAAGATAAAATAGGATGGAAGGGTGTTTGAAGCAATTGGCGAAGTGGAAGTTCTCAAATTGGAAATTGATGGACTGAGCTAGTTATGTAGGTATGTCTAAAACCACACCTGAATGCAACATTTGGCTCAGGAGCCTTAGGGATGATCTGATACATTGCTTGTATCATCCTCACCTAGTAATGATAATATGGTAGCTAAGATTTTTTGTGTGTCTTGGGAGAAGAAATACATGGGATTGGTTTCAACCAATGGAGGAATTTGTGTTCCTGGGTGAAAAATCTATGTAAACAAGGATTGTTTGTGTTAGAAATTGTAGCAAGAAAAAGGGTCAATTTTGACTTATGCCTTAGTCAAATTTAGTAAATCTAATTTCCACATCAGCAGGACAACTTGGTAGAAGTTGTGTGACATGGCCCTTATCTACTGGTTAGCTCAATAAATTCGGGTTATAGGCTAGAAGTAGATTTGTGCATTTAAGTATTGCTAAGATTTAGCAATCTAGCTGAGTTATTGTTATTTTAACTCAGTTAACTGAGCTCAAGTAGCTAGTTGAGTTGGTTGAAGGTTAGTTGAGTAGTAGAACTATTGCTATACTTAGTGATCTCTTAGTTAACTAGTCAATCAACTAAAAATAGACACAATCATGCATGGAATTCAAATTTCCTAGTTGAAGTGGAGGAAAAGGTATGTTTGTATTTATATTTGTATATTTTTGACTATATAGTGCTTTTGCACTAAGCAAGTCATCAATTCCTCAAGATATTGCGTAAGGAAATAAGGAATTTATCATTTTTTTAAGGGGTTAATTCCTCCAAGATTGCGCAAGGAAATAGGACATTGGTTGAGGGTTCAATTGGCTAAGTGTTGGCCAAATAAATTTAGGAAGAAATAGAACAAGATTACCATGCAGGGTGTGCTTCAGAGTTGAATCAAGACATTATAATTGTTTCACTTTTCATCTGAATTAATGCAAAGCAGCAAAGGTGTTTTTCCTAGTTGGGTTCCCCTAGAAATCACTGTGTACTTGTGGTTTTTCTTATTGCATGTCAATGCATGTTGTTCTAAATTGTGATTTCCGTAGAATTGTTGAGTAGAATTGCGCATCTTGTTTTTTCAATTTGAAATCTTGAGCAATTGCAATTTCTATAAAATTTTTACATGGTATTGTTGTAGCGGCTACAACCACCCTTCAAAGTTTTTCCTTAGCATTGTTTTGGAGCCTCCCTACCAACCTTTCACATCAGCATGTCTTGCTTCGTCGAGTGTACAAGATCCAGTGATTTTCTTGCAGAAAGATAGCCCATCGATCAAACCTTGATGCATTACCCTCATAGGTTTTTCATCCAGACTTGGTGTAGCAACAAGCTTAGAAACTCCTTTAAGAATTTGCGCAAATCTGGAGGGAAACTAACCTTCCCTATAGAAATTATGCAATACTGACTGGCAGCCTGCTGGTCCCAAAAATTGCACAATTCTGCTGAGTAAGGTTCACCCAAAAAATTGTGGAATCCTTCCCAGCTAGGCTTCTCAGCCCATAATTTTTGCAAATCTAGGCTTCAGTTAGCTTCTTTGCCTAGAAATTGTGCAAATATTCTAAGCAACCAACCCAACTCCCAGCCAGAAATGTACATTTTCTCCTAGCAGTTGAGTAGCCTCCTGCACATGTAGCAGAGTTGACTGGTTCCCTCCGGCACTATGAAAAACATACTTGCATGCATGGGCTGCTTCTCCCAAGGAAACATGAAAAGGCATCCCTTGTTTCAGGGATCTATTTTTGGTAGTTGGAGGTTACATGCAAGGATCTTTTCAGAAACCTCCCACCAAGTCTTGTTTTCCCTAGATTTGTGGCATGCACATCACAACCTAGATTTTATAAAAAATCATCCAATGGATGCTGCAAAGCTCATTGCTCACATCAACCTTGTAGCTTTGACATCCCACATCACCTCTAGGAGTTGTCGGCACATTCAACTCAACTATTTTGGGGTAAGCCTACTTTCCATGTCTTGTGTTGCATTTCTAGTGCTTTTTGTGTTTCGCTTTGTATGAAGGTTGTTTTCTTGATCTCAGTGAGTGCTTGCTGTCATTTTGATACATACTAGCTTGTATTAGCACTGTTTCAGTTTTTGTTAACATCTAACTCATGTCGCATGCATGAAACTAATTTTCATGAACGATCGCCAATTCAGCGACTCGCCTCACCCACGTGCATGTTGTTCTATTTTTCGAATCTATCATCCACCATTTGCATGCATGATCATTCACTTATGCTTACACTCAGTATCGCCATGCATTCACATTCACATTTGCTTTCAGTTGCCCATTGGTGAGTCTGGGTAGCCTTGTCCTAGATTCTGCCTCACTAAGACAACATTACACAATCCTAGGAGGGAAGGCTTTGTCTTCCTCTTCAGAAATGCGCATTTTTTCCCAGGAGCTTTTCTCTAGGCTTGCTTTGCACAAATATGAGGGACAATGACTATTGGCACAGAGAATTGCGCAATGTGGTCACTAAGCCTGCAACCACTTCTAGTTCAGATTGCGCATTGCGTAATTCCAGCAGTCAACAACCAGAATAGACTATGCATTGCACAGTTCCAACAATGAGTTAGCCTCCCAGCAGGCCAGACTATGCCTTGTGTAGTCTTGGTAGCCAATATCCCAACCTCCCGACAGAAATTGCACGACCTTCATGATCAATCACACAGGTACGTTGCAAGTCAGTTCTCAATTTCATTTTGGTTTTCGACTGATAGATTACTTGCCATGAGTGTTGCCATGTCTCCAAGTATCGTAGCTTTTCATCTGATTCTCAGTAGCACAGGTACAATGGTTTCTAAGAGATCAGAGTCGAAGACATCGTTAAAGCACATTTGGGGATGTAGTCGATCATGTGTCTATGAGCTTGCCTACTCACGAATACATCAAGTTGTTCGTAGACAAGGACATCAAGATATGGTGACAACAACATCACAACAAGCAACATCATGAACAACAACTGAAGGTAGCATACTAGATGCAACGAATGCAAGAGGAACGTTGTTGATAACATGGAGGGGGAACAAAGTTGCAAGCTCAAGCAAATCCATTGATGATAAAAGCAACTTTGGAAACTCAGGCTATGAGGTGACGATGCGATCATGCAAAGATTGAGAATGGAACAAAGAAGGAGTTGTATGTGTTGAAGCAGCAACTCAAGGAAGAACATGAGCTACACAGACAAGTGAATGAGTTGTAGCAGGAATAGGAACGACACGGGGCGCAACATGCACTCACGGATGAAAATGCACCTATACAAGTTATATATTCATCCCAGTAGCTGGCGCGGAGTAGACATGGTGAATGGTGTTGTTGATTTCAGGCAAGGGATTTAGCAACATGCATGTCATTATGCACACACATGCGATCCAACCCATTCAGCACACTTACCAAGGTGAAGACAAGAAGCAAGTCCGACTAGAGCTGAGCATGTAGTTGATAGTTGATGCGCATGACCACCAACACACACTGGAAGATCAACATGGACACTATGCATTAGTGTGTTTCCGGTTAGATTGCACCAAGAAGACCATGCGCATGCTAGCAGACGAGTTGGATGAAGGAGCCACACCAATGCACTTGGATGCAATGGAGGCAAGAGTTCGCTTCAACAAGATGTCACCATGGGGTGCATGCACACCGTCACAAACAACCAAGCTTGGCATTAAATCACCACCTTCACCACCTTCACCATCACAAGCATGTCAAATAGTTGGTCTCACCACAATGGATCGAGTGTCAATGATGTATTACATGGCTTGCTCAGGCCATTATGTCTCACATAAGCACAAATGCATTGTAATGTAACATCGTGTCAAGTGGAAGTTCAAGTGTCAATAGTTGGATGTAACAATCATAGAGTAGATTAAGAGTCATGAGGGTATATGAAATGTCACAAAGGGGAATGTCAAGGGTCAACCCACCCTTTGCTATAAGTAGAACCTCATAACTCATTGTAGAGGCTTTTGGTCAGCCAAGCTTCCGATAAGACTATCTTGGGGAGAGCTTGGACAATATTGTAATGAGCCTTGGCTTCTCCACTACATAAAGCTAGTACATCTCATTGGAGGAGTAGGCAGTTGTGGTTGTAACTTTCTACTATCAGAACTAGCATTTGGACATGGATGTATTGTATGACTAGAACTCACACTTCTTAATATAACAAGAGCCAACATGTTTCATACATATGTTGTATTGTATTCTATGCTATCTGGTTTACTCTAAATGATATATGTATTGGTTTGCTTAAGCATGTATTTATAGCTATCTGTGTATGTATGTATGAGTCTTTCTGAAATGTGCTATTGGCTTAACCATCACTTTGGATTGCTTGCTAACTTGCTTTCCAACTTGTGATGCATCATCACTTGTGTGTTCCCTTCCAAGCCACGTACTATTACAGGTTTCCAAGGACTGCACTCATCTCAACCCCCGCGTGTTAGAATCTCTCATGCACCTTCCTTGGCTTGCTACAACTATCACACCCTTACAACCAATAGAGACATCTTACTTGCCTCTGTGTGAAATCGCAGTCAAGGTATTACTTCCAAACCACTGCTCATAACCTCCTGTAACTTTCCAGAATCATGGTTAAGATGATAACAATGCCAAACATTCAAACTTGAACAAGATCTTGACCTAGACATCACTAGTACACAATAGACATTTCATGAAACATATGGTAAACTTGTAAACTACAGGTCATGAATGCATATTTGATCATAAAAATCTGAACTTCATTTGATAATCGCCAAGAAGGTATAATGCCCTCTGAAGTAGTTTCAACAACACTTGTTAGCCCATGCCTTCATCAACCATTCAAATACTTATCAAATCTTGAACAAGAGCCATAACTATAGCACATCATAGAACCATGCTTATAATCAAAATATTAACCATGAGAAATCAACCATCAAATCAACATAAAAACAAGTACAGGTGCTCATAGATAACAATAGGAAAAAAAATCTTATTAACATATGAAAAATCCAACCAATTCAATGACTTCGATGTACCACTCGAGCATAGATTTGGTTGAACCAAATATTTCTTTTAGCCAATCACCCCCATTCCATATTTCAAGCATGAATGTGGGATCTCATGGAATAAAACAAGACATAATAAACCAGGGACTCTAGATGTTAAACCACGTCCACCCTCACGCTATCGTGATCTCACCTAAACCAGTCCTGAGATAAAAAAACCAAACCGAACTTGGATGCCTCAGAATTTATTCAACATACCTTGAGGAATTTTCTCATCTCCACCAACCTATCGAGGGTTTCCTAGAGAAAACCATCTCCACCCCCAACCCTTGGGAATTTTCCTTAGACCACCTCACTCAGTTCCAAAACCTTCTAGCAATCCAAAGATCAATCAATAATGTATCCCATCACACCACAACTATATTGGAAATGGAAAGGCAAGGAAGAAACCATTTTCAAACTCGGAAAAACTCATGCCAATGACAACAAATAAACCAAATATACAAATGCATGTACCATGCATTCACACCTCAGCTGGGAAATAACACATGCAACCTGTTACTGCAAAACATTCTTGCTGAAGATGCTGATCCAACCTTCTCCTTGCTTTCCTTTTCTTGTCCTATTCCTTATTTTGCTTCCTTTGCTTCCTTTCTCCCAACTAAATGAATGCTAAAGTGCTCCAAGAATGCTATAAGAGTGTATGGGAGAGAGAGAATGAAAGGATAGATCCAAATATGAACTGACAAAGTTGTAATGATGAAAAGATATGAAATGTTTCTTTGATGCCTTTTTATCATTGATGCTTCTATTTTCTTCATTTTCATTCATTTTTCCATTAATTTCCTTAAAGGAAAATCTATGTACCTTCACCTTCCTTTTCTCCTATTTTCCTTTATTCTCATAAATAAGTGCTAATTAATGCCTCTTTGCCTTTGCCAATTTCCATAACCATGATAAACTGAAAGTAATTCCCACTATAGTGCTTGCCCAACATTCATCTTGGAATACATTTCATGTGACCTTGGTCTTATTTTGCCTTTATTATGCTTTATTACATGAAACTTTAACTCGGGTATGTTAAAAAAATATTCAAAAAGGTACCAATCCCCAACCCTAGTATCCTTACTAAGCTGCAATAATTGCTTTTGCCGGTAAAATTCTTTGGAGTGGTGAACCATTCAGGATAGCATAAGAAGTTTCCATGAATGTGGAAAAGAACTGAGAAAATCCTTCATTGTTAGGATTTCCTTTAACTATATTAGTCCACTTAATTTCTGACTTCCTTTGCTTGTTGGAATCAAAGATACTCAGGAACCTTAGGGATGACTGGATAACATTGCTTGTATCATCCTTACCTAGTAATGATAATATGGTGGCTAAGAACTTTTGTGCGTCTTGGGAGAAGATATACATGGGATAGGTTTCAACCAATGGAGGAATTTGTGTTCCTCAGTGAAAATTAATGTAAACAAGGATTGTTTGTGTTAGAAATTGTAGCATGAAAAAGGGTCAATTTTGAATTTTGCCTTAGTCAAATTGAGTAAATCTAATTTCCATATCAAAAGAACAACTTGGTGGCAGTTGTGTGACATGGCCCTTATCTACTGGTTAGCTCAATAAATTCGAGTTACAGGCTAGAAGTAGATTTGTGCATTTAAGTATTGCTAAGATTTAGCAATCTAGTTGAGTTATTGTTAGTTTAATTGAGTTAACTCAGCTCAAGTAGCTAGTTGAGTCAGTTGAAGGCCAGTTGAGTAGTAGAACTATTGCTAGACTTAGTGATCTGTTAGTTAACTAGTCAATCAACTAAAAATAGACACAATAATGCATGGAATTCAAATTGCCTAGTTGAAGTGGAGGAAAAGGTATGTTTGTATTTATATTTATATATTGTTGACTATATAGTGCTTTTGCACTGAGCAGGTCATCAATTCCTCAAGATATTGTGCAAGGAAATAGGGAATTTATCCTATTTTTTAGTAGCTAATTCCTAGAGGATTGTGCAAGGAAATTAGACATTGGCTGAGGGTTGAATTGGCTAAGTGTTGGCCAAATAAATTCAGGAAGAAATAGAACAATATTTCCATGCAGGGTGTGCTTCAATGTTGAATCAAGAAATTGTAATTGTTTCTCTTTTCATCCAAATTAATGCAAAGCAACGAAGGGGTTTTTCCCAGTTGGGTTCCCCTACAAATCACTTTGTACTTATGGTTTTTCTTATTGCATGTCAATGCATGTTGTTCTAAATTGTGATTTCCATTCCATAGAATTATAGAGTAGAACTGCGCCTCTTGTTTTTTTCAGTTTGAAATGTTGAACAATTGCAATTTCTATAAAATTTTTACATGGTACTGTTGTAGCGGCTACAACCACCCTCCAAAATTTTTCTTTAGCTTAATTTTGGAGCCTTCGTACCAAGCTATCATAGCAACATGTCTTGCTTCGTCAAGTGCACAAGATCTAGTGATTTTCTTGTAGAAAGACAGTCTGTCGATCAAACCTTGATGCATTCCCCTCACAGGATGTTCATCCAGATTTGGTCCAGCAGCAGGTTGAGCAGCTCCTTTAAGAATTTGCGCAAATCTAGAGGGCAATAAACCTTCCCTATAGAAATTGCGCAATCCTGACTGGCAACTGCTGGGCCCAAAAATTGTGCAATTTTGCTGAGCAAGCTTAATGCAGAAAATTATGCAATCCTTCCCAGCTGGGCTGCTTAGTGCAAAATTCTTGCAAATCTGGGCAATAGTTAGCTGCTCTACCCAGAAATGGTGCAAATCTTTTGAGCAGCCAACCCAGCTCCCAGCCATAAATGTGCATTTTCTCCCATTAGTTGAGTAGCCTCTTGCATGTGTAGTGGAGTTGATCAGTTCCCTTTGGGACCATGCAAAACATAATTGCATGCATGGGCTGCTTTTCCCAAGGCAACATGAAAAGGCATCCCTTGTTTCACGGATCTATTTTTGGTAGTTAGAGGTTACATGCAAGGATATTTTCATAAACCTCCCACCAAGTGTCGTTTTCCCTAGATTTGTGGCATGCACATCACAACCTCGATTTTATCAAAAGTCATCAGCTGGACACTGCAAATCTCATTCCTCATATCAACCTTGCAACTCTGACATTCCACATCATATCTAGGAGCTGTCAGCACATTCAACTCAGCTGTTTTGGGGTAAGCCCGCTTTCCATGTCTTGTGTTGCATTTCTGGCGCTTTTTGTGTTTCGCTTCGTATGAAGGTTGTTTTCTTGATTTCAGTGAGTTATTGCTGTCATTTTTATACATACTAGCTTGTATTAGCACTGTTTCAGTTTTAGTTAACATCTTACTCCTGTCGCATGCATGAAACTAATTTTCAGGAATGGTCGCCAATTCAGCGACTTGCCTCACCCACATGCATGTTGTTCCATTTTCTGAATCTATCTTTCACCGTTTGCATGCATTATCATTCACTTATGCTTACACTCAGTATCACCATTCATTTGCATTCACATTCACTTTCAGTTGCCCGTTGGCAAGTCTGGGTAGCCTTGTCCTGGACTCTTCCTCACCAAGACAACATTACACAATCATAGGAGGGAAGGCTCAATCTTCCTCTCCAGAAATGCACATTTATGCATAGGAGCTTTTCTCCAGGCTTGCTTTGCACAAATCTGAGGGACAGTGACTGTTGGCCCAAAGAATTGCGCAATGCAGTCACTGAGCATGCAACCACTGCTAGTTGAGATTGAACATTGTTCAATTCCAGTAGTCAACAGCTAGACTAGAATGTGCATTGCGTAGTTCCAACAATAAATCAGCCTCCCAGTAGCCTAGACTGTGCCTTACATAGTCTTGGTAGTCAGTCTCTTGACCTCTCAGTGGAAATTGCACGACCTTCATGATCAATCACACAGGTAAGTTGCAACTCAGTTCTCAATTTCATTTTGGTTTTCGACTAACAGATTTCTTGCCATGGGTGTTGCCATGTTTCCAGGTATCGTAGGTGTTCAACTGCCTCTCAGTAGCACAGGTACAATGGTTTCCAAGAGAGCAGAGTCGAAGACACCATTCAAAGCACACTTGGGGATGTAGTCGATCACCTGTCTATGAGCTTTCCTACTCACGAATACATCAAGTTATTTGTAGACAAGGACATCAAGATATGACGACAACAACATCAGAATGAGGAGCATCATGAAAAACAACTGTAGGAAACATACTAGATGCAACGAATGCAAGAGGAAGGTTGTTGACAACACGGAGGCGAAATAAAGTTGCAAGCTCAAACAGATCCACTAATGATAAAAGCAACTTTGGAGACTCAGGCTACGAGGCGACAACGCGATTGCACGAAGACTGAGAATGGAACAAAGAAGGAATTGCATGTGTTGAAGTAGCAACTCAAGGAAGAACATGAGCTACACAGACAAGCGGATGAGTTGCAGCAGGAACAGGAACTGTAGGGGGTGGAACATGCACTCACGGATGAAAATGCACCCTTACAAGTTATAGATCCATCCCAGACACTAGCACAGAGTAGACATGGAGAGTGGTGTTGTTGATTTCATGCAAGGGATTTAGTAGCATGCATGTCATTATGCACACAAATGCGATCCAACCCATTCAGCACACTCACCAAGGCGAAGACAAGAAGCAAGTCTGATTGGAGCTGAGCATGTAGTTGACAGTTGATGCACATGACCACCAGCACACACTGTAAGGTCAACATGGACACTATGCATCAGTGTGTTTCTGATTAGGTTGCACCAAGAAGACCACGCAGATGCTAGCAGATGAGTTGGATGAAGGAGCCACACCAATGCACTCGATTGCAACATAGGCAAGAGTTCGCTTAAGCAAGATGTCGCCTTGGGGTGCATGCACACCATCACGAACGACCAAGCCTGGCATCAACTCACCACCTTCACCATCACAAGCATGTCAAAGAGTTGGTCTCACCAAAATGGACCGAGTGTCAATGATGTATTGCATGGCTTGCTCAAGCCATTTTGTCTCACATGAGCACACATGCATTGTAATGTAATGTTGTGTCAAGTGGAAGTTCAAGAGTCAATAGTTGGATGTAATAGTCATAGAGTAGATGAAGAGTCATGAGAGTAGATGAAATGTCACAAAGGGGAATGTCAAGGGTCACCCCACCCTTTGCTATAAATAGAACCTCATAACTCATTGTAGAGGCTTTTGGTCAGCCAAGCTTCTGATAAGACTATCTTGGGGAGAGCTTGGACAATATTGTAATGAGCCTTGGCTTCTCCACTACGCAAAGCTAGTACATCTCTTTGGAGGAGTGGGCAGTTGTGGCTGTAACATTCAGGAAAGTAGGCTTCTATAAACAAGAAGTAGAGACCACAGCTGAAGCATGAGATGTCAGAGAGGCTACCAGAGCCACTAATTTGCTTAGAGGATGAGAAACACTTTTAGTAGGGGGTGATGATGAGCCTCATCATTGAGTAATTATATGAGTCTTAACTGACCTTAATTCACCTCTTAGCTTAGTAAAACAAACTATTCTCACAACTTATTGCATACTTTTGATCATATTTTGTTTATGAGATGAGTAGAATTGGATATTTTTCTTTGTGGTCTAATGTGAATGTAATGCAGGAATAAAAGATAAAAGCAAGGAAATATGGTAAAGAACATGGTAAAAACTTGAATGGGACAAGGAAGAGGAATTACAAGACGTAAATCCTCCTCATTTACTGCCCCTCCATTCAAATATCCCTCCATCATCTGAAAGTACAAACAACCCCCCCTTCTATAATCCCGCCAAGGAGTGAAGGTGCAAACAGCCAAATCAGGAGTGCTAGAAGGCAACCAAGCAAGTGAGAGTGCAAAACAAGCCAAATCATGCGTACTATAAGGCAACTAAGCAAGTGAAAGTACAATTTTATCTTGAGTTGGGAGCCAAGCCTCCCTACTAGAAGGCAGTCGAGCTAGTGAAAGGGAAACCATGAGTTTATCATTGAATTGGGAGCTGCGCCTCCCTAATTTTGAAAGATGTCTTTGGAGAATTCAGATGTATAAATTGAGAGGCTTAAGACCTCATTTTTTATAGTGACTAAGAGTTAGCAAGAATCCAAACTTCTCACTGTAGAACTCTACTTTGTTTTCAAGATGAAAGTCTTGTAACAATTTTTGATTTATAATGAAGATGAGTTTTGTATTGAGCCAACACTAAGTTAACTTAGAGGGTTGAAGCTCTTGGGTTAGGGCTTGACCATAGCAGCCAAATCTTCTCTTTATTATATTGTTAAGTAGCATAGCTTCCTGTTTTATGTTCATATGCTTAAGTAGTTCATTTCCATTACAACAGTAGCATAGATTCATGGTTTGATTGTTCATTTACTCCAGTAGTTCATTTCCATTACAGAGGTTTATTGTTTAACTATTTATTTGTTTAAGTAGTTGCAGTCTCATTACAGTAGTGTAGAGTAGATTAGTTGTGTTTCAGTTTGCTTCATTTATGCTTTCATTCAATTGGCAAGTTAGCAAAAAAAAGATCCACATGGTTGCCCACAGGTGTCTTAGCCTCACCTCCTCCCTCTGGGACCATGACGTGAGGAAGAAACCCTGTAGCAACCCCAAAAACACAAAGTTTCAGTTTTTCATGGAGTTTGTTGTTTGAAGAAGTTACGTGGTTCATTTCATGGTCATTCATTCATTTCCTGGTCATCTGTTCCTTCACCCTCTGTTTAAGACGTCACTCATATGCCCATTCTCCTTTAGCATGAAATGCATGAGCGGAAGCTATTAATTCACATTGTAATAAGTTTTTACCCGTAGATTGCCTTACACAGTAAAACCTGACCAATCACTGCCAATTCATTTTCAACGCTGAATTTATACACTTTTAATCCCCACCATCGATCTGCCTTGTCTGATTCGACGACTATCACACACCCACTTGCCAACAAGCTTGGTCAAATATCCACCATTGATCTGCCTCGCCAGATCTGACAGCTATCAAGAGATATCGAGTGGATTTCTGTCTGATCGTTATCCGCTCAAGGGATTGCGATAAGAGTGGTTTTCCCGTGCCACATGTTGCCCAGGGAGGCTAATTGCGTAAAATTTTAGAAAAATGCTTACAGCTTTGAGGGCGCGCGATAAACAACTTACCACCCTCTAAACTCGCTCCGTCATTTCTGCATGTTTTCTTCTCCCACTTTAATCTCCGCTATCGATCTGTCTCTTGATTCGATGACTATCACTTCACCCGATCGCCAACTAGCTTGGTCGATCTCCACCATTGATCAGCCCTGCCTGATTCAATGGCTGTCATGCAATCTCGCGCTGACACTTGCATGATAGTTATCTGGTAAAGAGCATGCAAGAAAAGTGGTTTTCTCGTGTAACATGTCACTCGGTAAGGCTTGTTACGTGAAATCTCAAAATATAGTTTATGGTTTTGAGGGCACGCGAAATACAACTTACCACCTCTGCAAACCCGCGACCATTTCCACACGTTTCTTTTTCACATGATCTAATCTCTGCCATCCATCTGTCAATTAATCTTGTCCATCCATCTCTTGACTTAGCCTCCACGATATAATCTTAGCCGTCCATCTCCTGCTAACCCTACTTGTTCATCTATTCACTCAACGACCACAACATAATCTCCACCATTCATCCTGTTAGTTAACCCTGTTCACCCATCTATCTATGTGCCCTCTTGCGATCTGATTGTTTAGTCAATTTAGTATCCTAAATTTCTTGCATGAATTATCAACCGAGGTTTGTAGATTGATGAAGCGTGATGCACTATATGTGCTTAGTTAACTTTTCTCCTACTTCGTTGTTTTGTATTTTCATGTTTGTTTTGGGGGTTTATGTTCTTTGATGTCTAAGAATATACAATCTATGAGATATTTACATGGATCTAATGAGTTTTAAAGGAAAGGAAAGTTTCCTAAGTTAGTCTAATCTCCTAAAAATGGACCAAGAACTGTTTTAACTAGTTAGAACCCAATAAGAAAAACATAGCATCTATCTTATCCTACCATTTAGTCCTAATCCATGGATCTAATTCTTAAAAAAGAAGAAGTGATATTGATGCAGAAGGTAATTCAGTAATTGCATTCATTTAGCCATTCAACCATTCAATTTTGGAACATGATAGAATCAATCTCCTTGAAATGATTTTTTGGAATGTCAAGTGATGCAACTAAGTAATGACTTGAAAGCAGAAAAGAAAAGATAACAACATGTAAAACTAACAGTGTATTGAGTAAGCTCAATCACTGCATGAATTAGATATTTAACCATTTAAGCTATAATTATCATCATTTTGAAATAGTTTTGAGAACATCTATTAATACAACTAATTGACAGTTCTATGCTAAGAAAATGAGTAACAAAATAGTAAGAAACTAAGCAACTGTGTATTCTTATTACTTCATTTTTCATTCAATCATTTTTCATACAATACAGAAGAACAAGACTGCACAATTGTGATTTTATCCTTACACTATTGGTTACAAAACTAAAATGAAACAAAATTAGAGAAAACATACTTGTAGAAAAGAGAGTAATAGAAATTAAACTGAAAACAACAAGTGAAAAACCTCCTTTAGTGCAAGGGCCTTCTACAACTGATGTGGCTAGATGCTAGCTAGTTAAAGATGCACTTTTAAATTGCCATTGACAAAAGAGGGTTTGTATTATGAAAAAAATGAAGTCTAAATACAGAGTGTTAACTAAATCCTGTAATTCCTTCTAGATTCTAACTACTTCTCAGTTTCATTCAATCGATCTCTGTAGGAAAATAACATAATTGTCTAAGAGAAAATCTTGCCACATGTGGCTAATTTGAATCTATCATGACTGTTTATAAGAAAAACATGCTACAAGTGGCTTAATTCGAATTGTAATGAGATTCCTCAACTTCTGATCAGTTATACGTGGCTTAATCCGCATTAACTCCTCAACAGAACTGTTAGACTCTTGATTAGCTACAAAAGAGAAAATCAAGAGTCCTATTGCTTCTAAATAACATATTTGATTTCATCTTTGACCATGACTTTAGGCATGATTTTCTATTGATCTGGGCTAAGTGAATAGGATAGAATCCATCTGGAGAGGATTCTGGAAATGCCCATGTGGCCCAATTCTTCATTTGAAACCTGTAACCTTCCAAACCATGAGAGTAGCTACGGAACCCTTAGTTAGCTGCAGAATAGGCTGCATTCTGTAGCTAATTTGCAAAAATCTATTAAAATAGCAAGACCACAAAAATATAATATGGTGATCATTTTAATGCTTTCCTAAGAAAAAACCTAGCATTTATCATTAATTATATTTGTAGTCTTAGAGAGAAAACAAGAGAAAAAGGTGAGAACAAATGTCAAGGGGAAGGTAATTCTAAGGTTCAACATACCCCCACTGCAAAATCATTGCATGTCTTCATGCAATTTGACAAAAAAATGATTTATTCTTCTCTAATGCATTTGTTTAAACACTTCTGCTCGTACATTCAATTTTCTTCTTTTGCTCTTCTTTGAAGTGACTGTCATTCTGGGATTCCTCATAAGAAGCCTGTACTTGAGGTTAATGATTGTTCTGTTTAGACTTTTATTCTTTTTTTTCAACTTCCTATTTTTCTTATACCACAGTCCTAAATGCAGAATGGTATTATCATGAATTGCTTTGTCCAATTTATTTTGTTCCTTCAAGGTTTCATTCTCCTATTTGATATGTCTGTTCAATATCTCTAATTCATAAATTTCCTGTTTGAGAGAGTCAATTAGAGATTCTTGTGGATTGATTCAAGGTTCTGGATTCATTGAGGCACTTTTCTTCTCCATTGGTTCTATATAATCATATATTTGTTGTTGCATTGGGTCTATGCTTGGAGATCTTCTACTTGGGCTATCTTCAAAATGATGGTTAGGAGAATTTTGAGGACTATGTGCAGAAGAGATGTTAATAGGAGAAGTTTTTGGGGTTTCCTCTTCTAATTTTATGAGCTTTTTCCCTTTTGACAATGTTTTCTTTACCAAACCCTAGAGTCTAGAGCTTATTCTAGGTTGTGGATGACTTACATTCTCCTCCTCTGTGAATTTTTCTCCTTTCTTATTCTTCCTCTTGCCCTGATTTGCTTCATGATTTCTGTCAGTTCTTCAGATATTAATTTTTCATCATCTTTTTGTAATGAAGACTCAGGTATGTCTTTAATAATTATACCAATCTTCTTTCTTTTGCTTCTTCTAAAATTATCTTCTTTGGGTGACTCTGGTGCTTCTTAGAAATGGTTTCTAATGAGGAAATCCTCCCATGTATCTCCTATGCCTTTTAAATGAATCTCAATCAGTATATTTATCAACCCATGATGGTACATGGTTGTATCTATGAAATCTATTTTCTTTTGCACATTTGAGGCCATCCTTCTTAAACTATTTAGTAGGAAGAAAGGAAGATGGATTTCTCCATTTTCTAGGAAATTCATAAGTAAACGGATATGGTAGACATACATGCAACCGAATCTCCCCTCACAAGTGACAAATTTTCGTAATATCAAAAGCATGTTCCTCCACTTACTTTTAAGAGCTGAAATGGGAATTCCTTTTCTAAAAATAGAGACATCCATACCTGGGTTCTTGAGTATTAATTTCCATGATTCACTGTGGAATTCCTTGTTTCTGAACCATCTTTCACCATGCCTTGGAAGTTTTGTAGCCTTGGTTATGAATGACTCTGTTAGTGCAAACTTAATATCTCCAATTTCTACCTCTGTGCCATCAAAAGATGTAGCAAAGGATTTTGTGATCTCTTTATGAAAACCATCAAATTTCTTGATGAATTTGAGCCATCTAGCCTTCTGCAACATTTCTTTGAGTTGTGGGTATCCTTTCATATACTTGGCTCCTATCTATTCTGATATGACAATGAGCCCCATGCCTTCTACTACGTAGAGTTCCTCAATCTTCAGAATTACCCTCCTTGGTTTATGAAATGGACTGACTGTGAATGTGGTGAAAAGAACTGCAGGTTCGCATGAAATAAGTAGATGGTAAGGGTTTTGGAGAAACGTGAGCAAGTATGTCACGTCGTATTCATGATTGTTAGAAACAATGAGGGAGTTAATTATGGATCGTTATGTGACAGAATATGGAGGATGTGACAGATATGCAATATGATAGAGATTGCAAAAAAATGAAATGATGATTTGTCAAGGAAACATATGAATGCCCATATTATACATACTCTAGGTTCTAACCTTGCTATTTGAAATAATTTTTTGCACTTTTACCTCTTAGAACTTAACCTTTTTGTTTTTTGTTTTCTTTAATGTTGATCTGTAGATACCCTTCTTAGCATATCAGTCGTCAAAACAAGATTCTTCAATTCCCTGCAATCATCATTTGTTTGGAACAGAGTTGCAGAACAAGATATGGCTACAGAATAAAATTAGCCACGGAATGGAATTAGCTATAGAACATGATGAAGATGAAATATGGCTATTGAACATGAATGTGAAATGGAATGAAAATGGAATATAACAATGAAAGGGAATGAAAGTGAAGTGAGATGAAATTAAATGAAATGAATTTGCAGATTAGGAACTGCAAATGAATGTAGCTTTATGTCACTACTTATTATAGAAAGAAAATAGGAAATATAGGATGTCAGAAATATTTGATTTTCGCCCTGTATTTTCTGTATAAGTAAGCCAATGAACAATTAGTTTTCAGACTTATACATTTTATTTATACATTTTTATGTTATTATATATATATACAGGAAAAATTAAGTTAGTGGAGAAGAAGAATTCTTCTTCACCAACTTCATCTCAGTGTTATCTTGGAAAATTCTGACAAAATCCTCCCGTGAAATTGGCTTATGATATATCTTTAAGTGGTGACCATTCACAAGAAGAGGTACCTTTCTCTCATCTATTGTCCTTATTCTCACTGCTCCATTATTGAAGACTTCTTCAATCTCATATGGCCCAAGCCAATGAGTCTGAAACTTCCCTTGAAAATTCTTGAATTTTGAATCGAACAAAAGTGCCCAATCCCCTGCTTGAAAATTTTTCTCCTTGATATACTTATCATGCCATTTAGCCCTTTGCTGTTGGACTAAACTAGCTCTTTGAACTACATATTGCCTGATTTCATCAAGCTCATTGAGGTTCTCCAATCTATGTTTTTGTGCTTCTGATAAATCCAGGCCCAATTGGGCTACCATCTTGAAGGTTTTGATTTGAAACTCTATAGGGAACAAGAATTGCATCCCATAAACAAGCTCATAGGGAGTATGTCTTGTTGTGTTCCTCCATGTAGTTCTGTAGGCCCATAAGGCTTTAGGAATCTTTTCTACCCAATCTCTTCTGTGTAGATGTACAGTCCTAGTGAGAATTCCTTCAATCACCTTATTGGTAGATTCAACTTGACCGTTTGCTTGTGGATGGTAAGGAGTAGAGTTCCTATGTTTTATCTTGCATTCTTCCACAAGTCTCTCCACCATTTTAAATGTAAATTGAGATCCTTGATTTGTCACAATTTCTCTTGGAACACCAAAACGAGTGAAGATGTCCGCAAAAAGAAAATTAACTATAGATTTTTCATTAGCAAAAAGAAATGCTTTAGCCTCTACCCATTTGGTGACATAATCGGTGAATACCAAAATATAATTCTTTTGTTTAGATGCAGGATTAATTGGTCCAACAAAATCCAAGGCCCATTTTTCAAAAGGTTCAATGAGTACTTGAGTTTGGAGTGGCATTTCATCTAAAGGAGTAGGTTTCCCTACACTTTGACAATTGTCACACCTTTTGACATATTCTTTGGAATCTCTGAGAATGGAGGGCCAATAATATCATAAGTGAAGGATTTTATAGGTTGTCCTCTTGTCAGCAAAGTGTCCACCACAAGGTTCATCATGACATGCCTTAAGAATTTCAGGCATTTCATCTTCTCAAACACATCTTCTGATCATGAGATCTGGACCTGTTTTATACAATTCATTAGTAATCCATGAGTAACTTGCACTTTTTTGAATGATTTTTCTTTTCTCCTTAGGAAACAAATGTGAAGGTAATTTTCCTATGACTAAGTAATTAGCAATATCTGCAAACCAAGGGGTTTGAGTAGTTACTGCAAAAAGATATTCATCAAGAAATTTATCTTCAACTGGAGTGTCATATTTGATATTTTGAATTCTATATAAGAAATTAGCAACTGTGTTTTGTTTTCCAGGTCTATCTAAAATAGTGATGTTGAATTCTTGCAGGAGTAATAACCATCTTGTAACTTTGCCATTAGTAATCGTTTTATTCATTAAGTACCTAATTGCAGAGTGATCTGTATGAACAAAGGTTTCGTAGCCTATTATATAATGTTTGAATTTGTTGATAACATGAACAACGTCTAAGAATTCCTTTTTAGTTATAGTGTAATTTAACTCAGTGGGAGTCAAATTCTTGCTTGTGTAATAGATGTCATAAGGGATCAAATATTTTTGTCCTAATACAGCTCCCAAAGATGTATCTGAAGCATCTGTTGAAGTATGAAAAGGTAGTTTCCAATTTGGACCTCTTAAGATGGATGCCTCAGAAATTTTTGCTTTCAAAGACTCAAATGCCAATTGGCAATCAGGATTCCAATTGAATTCGCTATCTTTGGTGAGCAATTTAAAGAGTGGTGATGCTGGTTTAGTGAAATTTTCTATAAACCTTCTATAGTATCCTGTGAATCCTAGAAAACTTCTAACATCCTTTTCACAACTTGGAATTGATAATTTAGAGATGACTTCAACTTTAGATTTATCAAATTTAATTCCATCTCCTGAAATGTGATGTCCTAAAACAATCCCTTCTGTAAACATCAGAAAACATTTTTCATGGCTTAGTGAAAGGTTTGCTTCCTTACATCTTTTAAGAACTTTTTCCAAATTTTCTAAAGCTTCCTCACATGTATTCCCATAAACTGTAAAGTCATCCATATATACCTCTACATAATCATGTATTAGATCAGAAAAAATTCCTAGTACTGCTCTTTGGAATGTTGCAGGTGCATTGCATAATCCAAAAGGGAGTACTTGGTAGGCATAAGTTCCCCATGGGCAGGTGAATGTGGTTTTATCTTGATCTTCAGGTGCTACCTGAATCTAATTATAACCACTAAAACCATCCAAAAATTAGAAGTACTTCTTACCTACTAATGTATCTAACACCTTGATCTATAAAGGGCAAAGGAAAATGATCTTTCGGGGTAGCTTTATTCAATTTTCGATAATCAATACATACCCTTCATTTACCATTCTTTTTAGGCACAATCACTAGAGGAGAAACCCACTGTCAGTCTGAAATTGGGTAAATAAAGTTTACATTCAACAATTTTTACAACTCTTCTTTCACAATTTCCCTAAGATTTGGATTCATCCTTCTTTGAGGTTGTCTGATAGGTTTACAATTTTCCTCAATGTATATGTGATCTATACAAGTCTTAGGACTAATTCCTTTCATGTCAGTGTATTCCCATGCATATGTAGAAGAATGTTGTTATAAAGTTTTGATTATCGTTTCCTGTTGTAATTTTTCCAAGTTATTGTTTATGTTCAATGTTTTCCCAGGAAAGATTTCAACTGTAGAGCTACCAAATTCTTCCATAGAATAAAGAGACATCTTCCTAGATGAAAAATATTCAATATTGGATTTTTCTTACAACTGATCATGTTCATATTCTGGAGATGATTCAAAATTTTCCATTCGATATAAGATTTGACTATCTTCACTAATGGTTGAAATAGTAAAGAGAGGCTGAATATCATTTTCATCATCAATCCATTCTTTGTCATCTATCTCTATGATTTTTCTTACTGGAGGATATAGAGTGAATTTCTTAGTTGAATTACCATCAGAGATATACATATCACCAGATCTACAACTAATTCAAGCGTCAGATGTAACCAACCAAGGTCTTCCTAAGTGGATGTCCTCCTAGATTACTCTTTGGGGATAGGATCATAAAATCAATAGGTTACTCCCAAGAGTCAAAAGACACTGAAATATCTTCTAACACACCATTTGGATTGATTATAGATCTATTTTCCAATTGTAGTAATGTAGGTGTATAAAGAAGATTGGGAAGTTTGAGTTGTTCCATGGTTTGTTTTCTCATGATGTTTATTGTTTCTCCTAAGTCAATCAGTGTATTCAGAATTTCAACTCCATTGATATGTGTTTTTACAACTGGACTTCCTGGATCTACATATTTTTGTATGGAAATTTTTCCCATCATTATGTCTGTTATTTTCTTGCTAGCTGAATTCTTTTTACTTCTTTTGTTTTTCTTCCTGGTTTCTTCATAATCAACTCCTTTATTGTTTTAGCTAGAATTGGGACCTCCTTAATGGCTTGTAACAAAGGGATTTTGATGCAAACATTTTTCAATTCATCTAGAAAATCATAATTAGGCAACATAATATGCTTTTCTACCGCTTTATCAACTTTTAACCTCTCTAGAAAAGGAGGAGTAGAAGTGGATACTGGTTGTTGCTCTATGATAGGAGTTGAGTTTATTGGTTCTTTTTGTTTTTCATTTTCAATATTCTGGTTTTGAGGAGATGTTCCTTCAAAACTTTTATTTTGTTGTAGAGAATCTTCCTAAGAATTGTCTTGTTCTTCAATAACTACAGAAGGCTTTTTCTTTTCTAATATCCTACTAGATCTCAATTGGACATCATTGAGATCTAATGGAGTGATCATATAAGTTTGAAATTGTTGTCCTTCCACCATATAGGTATTATGAGGATTTTTATTATTGCGGTTAGGTAATGGTTGGGCAGGTACCTGATTTGGTTTGTGTGGAAATGGTAGTGAAAGTTGAGGGTTTTAGTTTTGAAGTTGGGGCTGTTGATTTTTTTGAAGAATTTGTTCTGGAGGATAGTTTGGATATGATGGAGGATATTGATAGTATGGAGATAATATTCCATAAGGATTCAACATTCCTTGAGCCCAAGGTTGAGTTTGAGGTTGAGATTAAGGCCAAGGTTGCTGCCAAGAAATCCAATTTGGAGGGGGTTGTATACACATTTGGTTGTTAAAACCTTGATTTTGTTGCCCTTGCCAAGGTCTTCTAGAGACAAAGAAAAGAGATTTTGTTGGATTTGAAATTGTTTCCTCTTGAAAAAGAGCCTTAAGACTAGGATTTGAAGGAAAAATTTTGGTCTCATGGTTTTCTGAACAAATTACACAAGTCTCTATGACTTTTGCATCTAAAGGACATTCTTTTAAAGCGTGCTTCTTTCTGCATTTGGGACATAAAATAGCCAGAGAATCAATCTCGGTTTTTTTCTTATTTTGTAACATAAGGGTGTCTATATTTTCACTAAGGCTCCTAGAATATCTGTTTTAAATTCATCAAGCATGTTTCCAATTTCTTCCCTACTCACTGATCCAGCTGCAGATTTATTCACCCTAACAAGAGAAGGATCTCTTGGACCTTTCCTAGTTTTGGATTTTCCTCTTGAGAGATGAACACATAATTCTCCAATGTCACTTAATGGGAGTTGAGAGATATCTCCCTTCCCCATTATGTTAAGGATATCTATACACTCATCTCTAATGGCTTTTAATAAAATAGCTCTTAAAGTATCTTGATCTAAGTTATCCATTTTTTATCTTTTTAAGTTACAATTGAATCTCTCAATTAAATCCTCCAAATTTTCATCCTCTCTTTGCATCATTTTGAACACTTCATCCTTGCGATTGGTAGGCATGAAATAATCCAAATATCTGTCCAAAAACAATTTCTTCATGTCATTCCATGTTCTAATAGACTAAGTGACCAATCCCATGAACCATTTTAAAGCAACTCCTTTCAATGTTGAAGGAAACAATTTGAGTATTTGAGATTCTTGTAAATAATCATAAGTTCTGCACAAGACTTCAAATTCAAATAATAAGGTTTCACGGTATTCACTTTTTAATCCATGAAAATTAGGGAGGATAGAAAGTGAGATATTTTTCATTGTGGCATCTGTTTCTTCAACTATAGAGATTCCAAAAGAATTATCAACTTCCCTATTTCCTCTACCTCTTCCATTATTTCATCTTCCTTCTCCATTATTTCCTCTACCTCTTCCTCTATCACCTCCTCCTCCAAACAGTGAGAATTCTCCATCCTCTCCTTCTTGTGCCTTTATAGTTTCTTCAGAGTTAATATAAGATTCAACCTACAAGGTTAATTGTTCTTCCTCTAGTTCCTCTATCAATGGTATGTGGAAGAAAGGTTCTACTTTTTCTTCTCCACTATCTTTTCTTAATTCTTCAACTAAAATATGTTCTCCTGTAGAGGTGAAAAAGGCCACTCCTTCTGTTGGAGATCCAAGATCTTCTTCCTCTATGGCTAGGAATATGAGCTTGATATGGAGGTGTATCTCTTCTTAGTCTTGGTGGAGTAGGTGGTGTTGTATGAATTGAACTCCTGCCTCTAGCTATGAATCTACCCCTAGAGTCTCTTTCTCAACACATATCATTTTTTTTTTGAATGTAAGAGATGAGGTTACCTAATTACACTTCCCTGAAAATGGTGCCAAAATGTTTAGTCAATTTAGTGTCCTAAATTGCTTGCATGAATTATCGGCCGAGGTTTGTAGACTGATGAAGTGTGATGCACTATATGTGCTTAGTTAACTTTTCTCTTACTTTGTTGTTTTGTATTTTCATGTTTGTTTTGGGGGTTTCTGTTCTTTGATGTATAAGAATATATAATCTATGAGAGATATACATGGATCTAATGAGTTTTAAAGGAAAGTAAATGTTCCTAAGTTAGTCTAATCTCCTAAAAATGGAACAAGAACTGTTTTAACTAGTTAGAACCCAATAAGAAAATCAAAGCATCTACCTTATCCTACCATTTAGTCCTAATCCATGGATCTAATTGTTCAAACGAAAAGTGATATTGATGCAGAAGGTAATTCAATAATTACATTCATTTAGCCATTCAACCATTCAATTTTGGAATATGATAGAATCAATCTCCTTGAAATGATTTTTTGGAATGTAAAGTGATGCAATTAAGTAATGACCAGAAAGTAGAAAAGAAAAGATAACAACATGTAAAACTAACAATGTACTGAGTAACTTCAATCACTGCATGCATTAGATATTTGACGATTTAAGTTAGAATTATCATCATTTTGAAATAGTTTTGAGAACATCTATTAATACAACTAATTGACAGTTCTATGCTAAGAAAGTGAGTAACAAAACAGTAAGAAACTAAGCAACTGTGTATTCTTATTACTTCATTCTTCATTCAGTAATTTTTCATACAATATCTCAAAATAATAAGACTGCAAAATTGTGGTTTTATCCCTATACTATTGGTTACAAACTGAAATGAAACAAAATTAGAGAAAACATACTTGTAGAAAATAAAGTAATCGAAATTAACTGAAAACAACAAGTGAAAAACCTCCTTCAGTCCAGGGGCCCTCTGCAACTGATGTGGTTGGGTGCTAGCTAGTTAAAGATGCACTTTTAAACCACCATTGACAAAACAGAGTTTGTATTATGAACAAAACAAAGTCTGAATGCAGAGTATTAACGAAAGCCTGTAATTCCTTCTAGCTTCTAACTACTTCTCGGTTTCATTCAACCGATATTTATAGGAAAATAACATAACTGTCTAAGAGAAAATCTTGCCACGAGTGGCTAATTCAAATCTATCATGACTGTTTATAAGAAAACCATGCTACAAGTGGCTTAATTCAAATTGTAATGAGTCTGTTTAAATTCTGGTCAACTACAAGTGGCTTAATCCGTATTAACTCCTCAACTTCTGATCAACTACAGGTGGCTTAATCTGCATTAACTCCTCAACAGAACTATTAGACTCTTGATTAGCTACAAAAGAGAAAATCAAGAGTCCTACTGCTTCTAGATAACATATTTGACTCCATATTTGACCATGAATTTAGGCATGCTTTTCTGTCGATCTTGGTCGAGTGAATATGATAGAATCCATGTGGATATGATTCTAGAAATGCCCATGCGGCCTAGTTCTTCATTTGACACCTGTAACCTGCCAAACCATGAGAGTAGCTACATAACCCATAGTTAGCTACAGAATAGGCTATGTTCTGTAGCTAATTTGCAAAAATCTATTAAAATAGCAAGAACATGTAAATATAATATGGTGATCATTTTAATGCTTTCTTAAGACAAAACCTAGCATTTATCATTGATTGGATCTGTAGTCTTATGAGAAAACAAGAGAAAAAGGTGAAAGAAAATGTCAAGGGGAAGGTAATTCTGAGGTTCAACACCGATCTCAACCATTCATTTACCTTTCACCCACCTGATCTAATGGCTCTTATGCACTATTGCTCATTACATCCTCTTTTGATCAATTTTGATCTACGATTGCTCTTCTACTTAAACACAGACTTAGCTACTTAGCTTATTTTCCTTTGCTTACCCCTTAGTCTAGTTTTGATGCTTTTATTTCTGTAACTTAGAGAATTAGCATTAGATTAGTGATTGATCTAGAAATTTTTCTTAGCATAGTTTTTTAATTGGTTAGCTAGGTTCTGGTGTGAGTTTAGCATTACATGATTGTTTTCTTCATTGCTACAGTAGAGTAGCTCTCCCTTAGAATAGATTTGCTCTTTTTCCATCAAAATCAAGCTTCTTTTGACCCTATAGAAGTCTGGCTTGGAACCCCTGGGGTCTCTTGCCAGATGAGCAATGACAACAGGCAGTACCTTCACTTCTACTTGTGCATATAGCATTGTCACCTCCAAGTTTGTACGAACCACGAGTTGCAGAATTCTTTCGGCAATACCCAGGCTCATCACATTGTAGCCTAAGATTTCATTTACTTTTTTTGTTGTTAGGATATCTAGTCACTGATAGTAAAAGTGGAATTTTGGCACACTTCCTTAGAATTTCACCACTAACATAAAACAATTTCAACATTAACATATGGGTCAAGGGAGAGTATTATGGGACTTTATGATCTAGGTGGATATTTGTGGCCACCTGCATATTCCACTTGGACGGACGCCCCCCCCCCCCCCCCCACCATTGTTTCTTTCAATTTTTCATTTTCCTTATTTGTAGCACAATTTACTATTTTTGGCATTTTTTCGGGTCTTGAACTTCTAGAGCCGTTTTGAGGACATAAACGATGTTTTTTGGGAAACCTGGGACCAACATGTGTCTTAGACCAATATTGGTCATTCAAATGTTGTATCCCTTAGATTGATCAATCTAACGAGGTATTATGTATGTCAAACGAAGATCATATACCAATGTTACGACCCTAGGAAGTTGATGTACCAATTTACCCAAATGGGGCCCATAGTTTGTTGCTTCATCTCCTAGGGTTAGGTTTTTGGATTTTTATGGTTTTCCATTGTTTCTCAATAATAAATAGGCCTTTGAATCTCATTGTAACTGTTACACATCATTTTGTCAATGTCCATGTACTCCCCATTCCTTGATCCTGGCAGACCTCTATAGTGAACCCTACATGCTTACCCTTCATGAAGAAACTCCCATTGTGTCCCTCTTCATAAGCAGAGCAATTCCATTTTGCACCATTTCCACAAAGACTTCATTTTTTCCCAGTTTACAAGAGCAACGCTAATGGCCTTTTTCCTCCTCATGCCGATATGTAGGGATTAATACTATCCCTAGTGTCGACCGGAGTGACTAAGCTTTGTTCCAGTCACGTTGTTCCTCTTATGGAAAGTTTTTTAAATAAAGAGTTGAAGCTTTCAGCTCTAGAAACTTCGTAACAGAAGTCTGGTAAATGGTTTGGCTGGATGGGGTCAAGGATGTCAGTTTGGGCTCCTTTCCCCTATAATGATGTAACTACATCAAGAGATAAGACCTTCTCCCATGAGAAGAGGGTCCATCTCCCATCCATTCATCCTATGTAGACCTCCCTTTTTCCAAAGCACAAGGTAGTGTTAATGTTGGTGTGCTAGTGCTAATTAAGTTTGGAGTAAACAACAAGCTATTCATAGCTGTAGCTCTCTAGTTGTGTGAGGGAGAAGTGTGAATTTGGTTTAGTGTGAAGCCTAAACGGAAGAGCCTTGAAACTACTATTGTTGAGGCCATCATGGAATGTTAGAAGAAGTGTGTGGGAACCTGGTTTAGTCGGAGGAGTCAAGACAATGGTTGTAATCTCTTCTTGATTCAATATATATGCAACTATTGATTAATTTCCTACATGATTTGTCATCTTACATGTTCATGGCTTAATGTTTCTTCACTTGTTAAGTAGGTTGAATTACAATTTGTTTATTATCACGGTTTTTGTTTGCTGTTGTTTACTTGTTTCAGGCATTTGAAGAAGGAAGCGAGAGATAGCTGGAGTAATCAAGCAAGGAAATCATCAAATGGGATAAGCGTACTAAGAGGTAGGCCCTCTTAATTGGTTCTAACCTAAGGAAATCTTCCATAAAATGTATCAATTGTGGCTAGACCCATTATCAAGCTAGAGGAATTGTTTGTGTCCGTACTCATAATTTTACTTCACCACAAATTGGTGACCATACTAGGGATAATATCCTTTTTTTTGTCTTGTTGGAGATTTCATGATTTCATGTGAACTTTTCTAGTTCCACTTTTTCCCTTTGGTTCTGTTTCTTTTCTTTTGATTACTGCTCTGAGTTTGAAATTCATAGTAGTACATTTGGTCCTTGTTTTAAAAAAATATATATTTTTTTCTTGGCTCCCTCACTTAGCGTGCTTAATCTACTGATAGTTGCGTTGATCAGTGCGATATGATAAGAAATAGTCGCACCAACTGACCTTTGGCACTTGTTGTCAGCTAGGTAGACGCACTGATGCATGTAAGTGAAGATTATGGTTTATCCCCAATCTTGGAAAGTGTGTTTTTCTCTCATGATGTCAACCCTGTAAGCCTTTTATACTATTTTCTCCTTAACTAGAAAGTTGTTTTTCATTTGGTTTTGTTTTTTTGTTGGCTTATCATCTTTTTGCTTGATTTCTTAAGTCATTGGATGGTTAGTGACACTAGGGCATCTAGATCGTCATCCATTCAGCTAGTTGTGAACTCAGTGAGTCGAGTTGTTGGTGTACTTACTTGCATTTTGTTTTGGGTCCTTTTACAACTTTGACTTCCATTACACAAGTTTGAAAAGTTTTCGTTTGCTTGTATAAACGTCTCTTTTCTGGCATGGATTACATTGCTTGTCTTATTTTTGGTAAAGTTGGTGTTTCATTAGTTTGAATGAGTATCTCTTTTCATGTTTTCATTTTCTTGAGGAGCTAGTTGTCTTGATTTTTTTTCATTGAAGGGTTGGATGCGAAAAATTCATTTCGTTGTTTCATGAAAAAAGCATGAAATTATAGTTTGTTGCATCATATTGCTACAATAGTCAACATCATTAAAAACTAGGATTGCATTAGCATTTGAAAAAGAAAATAACTTTTTTTTGCTATTGAAAGGATTGTTAGAAATGTGCTTGTCAGGAAATTAGGAATTGGAATGCATTTTTCATTAGTTTATTTTTTTCAAAAAGTGAAGTAGTGAAGGACAATTTTTCTTTTAGTTGCTTGGTTATTTGCATTTGATTGTGTAGCTTCTACCCTCTCTAGTGTAGGAAATTCATCGAATTGAAAGGGTATTCTCTCACTTAGTTGTATTTAAGGTTTTTTGAGTCACATTCCTAAGGCCCGAAAATTGAGACATAACTCAAGATAAACTTTAAAATGAACTCAATTAACCTAAGGTGCATTTGACATCTAATGATCATATCTAGAAGGTCTAGGCTAGAGACATGTTCAGACATCTTTAAACCTAGCAGCTATCATTAGCTTCGGCATTAGACATCTCTAGCATAGATTTGTGCTCCCCATACTGTCGAATATATAATGGGAGACCCCTGTAGGCTGCAATCCTTTATCCTTAGGAAGCCGAGTCATCTACCTTGCAAACATGATACACCAAACGTAGCATTTGGGGAGATTGCTTGCTCGTACTTCTTGGTTCACTGAGAGGTATTCTACAGTTCATGGTTACCTGGTAATCTTGTTTACCTAGAGCATCCAAAGCAGTGATTTGATCTTTTTGACTCACTAAACTTAAAATATCATTCAAGCACTTGTCCTTTCGATCTCGTTTCCAATTGAAAGAGATAGAGTCATCTTTATTTCTTTCTCGACTCTTAAAAAATGAAAGAACATTGGTCTATTTATGCATCTTAATAATTGATTGCCCATGATCCAATAACTACCTGTTAAACTTTTATAGACCGAATCGTGAGTTTCCCTTAAAGAACATTTTAAAGCCTTGAAGTTTATTTGTCTATTTTATATTAGCTAAGACAAGGTCATCGTGGCTGAACGATCTGGTTCACCTAGTTCCTCTTCCACTCCTCCGTCTAAAAGATTTCCTGAGGAGTCGCTTCCTAAGTTACCAGAGTCACTCGAGGACCAAGGTGTTGAACTTAGAATTGTTCTGAGCATTCAATCTTTGTCATCTCATCCTCCACCTACTTTAGACTCTGGGTCATCAGTTAATCTTGTCCTGGAATCCCCGAACAATCCCATTCAAACTCCTAAGAGTTCATCGACCACTGACAGTAGCTTGGACTAGTTATCTATCCTGTGAATCCTTTGCTTGACCCTATTGTGATATCACTTCAGAATCCTTATAGTCCGTACGATTAGTTGGGTGTTCCTTTGGAATTATCACCTCGTACTTCTTTGAACGTTTGTCATCGTTTGTTCCTGGATATGGAACCCGAAGGCAATGCCCTAGTCACCTCTTCGGAAGAGTTAGAAGTTTCTACTCCACACACAGTCGAAGAGGAAGAACATCCTTTTCCTCCTAAAGGGTTCCCCTATACAAGGGGTATTCCGCTAGTGTGTCACCTAATTATGTATCTTTGGCATAGTTGGTTTTAAGTACACCTAATGCCTCATCACTTTACCATGACCTTGTTTGGGCATTGGGCGCCATGCCTACTTCAGTTTTGTTCATTGCAAACTTGACCTCCCAACAGGTTGTTACCTTAGTCCTGATGCAACCCGCCATTCTGAACACTATTGTATCATCAGTCCCATTCACCCATCCGGTTCAACCGACGGTCTCGAGGAGTGTCTCTATTAGTTCCTCCATCCCTCCAGTCAGTAGCCAAGCTGTGCCACCACCTAGGGGGGGGGGGAACCTGAATGTTTCTATGGTGTCAGGCGCCACCAATGTGAATAGCTCACAAGCTCACATTCTTGGTATGAACCAATCTTCTTCTGGCATTATTCACAACCCTATTGATTCCACTGGATCAAGCAATGTCCAGTACCAACAGGTTCAAAATACCGTTGGTCTGTCTGGGTCGAGCAATGTCCAGTATCAACAGCCATATGAGGCTCAAGTCCAATACCAAACTCCTTACATCCATATGATCTAAATGAATGGTTAATCAACCTTACACCCTTCAGTCTGGGAATTTCATTCAGCCTGGCTCGTCCACTTTCCAGGGTGGCTATGGCCAGATTAAATTTGGAAATTTTCCAGGCACTGTTCAAGTACCGTTGCAACAACAAGGACAACCTCTACAATAGTAAGGGAAACCTTTATTATTGCAAGGGCAACCTTTGTTACAGCAAGGGCTATCCATGCAACCGTAAGGGCAAATGATCCCACAACAAGGTCAACTGCAATAGACGTAAGGGCAACCCTTGCAATAGTTGCAGCAAACCATGCAGCAGCAGATGCACTATGCTCCGCAAACCTCCCAGCCCATGTCCTCACAAGGCCAACCTTTGCAACCCCAGGGACAAATTTTGCAACTGCATGGCCAACCCCTGTAGCAGCAAAACCAACCCGGGCAACAAAAACCCTTGTATACATATCAATAGGGTCAACCCTTGCCAAGGCAAGGCCAGGGACAAGTCATGAAGCAGTAGGCCTGACGCAAGCTTAGAGCTTGCAATACCCAGGATCATTAACATCTATGTATATCAACGTTCATCTCAGTTTTTTTCTCAAATCAAAAGCTTCAATAGTTGCAAACTCATACAATACCATTAAATGCGGAAGCCTTCAACATAAGTTTATTCCCATGACTCAACCATTCCTCTTTCATGCATTTAAACCCAAACTGCATTAGAACTTTTACGAAGGACTTTTGACTATCCACCATAAATTTTAAAACTAGGTTTAAAATCCCAACACTTGTCTATAACTCAATCTTGTGATTTTATGATTATGAACCCAAATCAACTATTGTATGTGGGAAGTTTTCTACTCTACATCATTGGGAAATACTTCCAATCCAACCAAACATTTGCATGCTTCCATAAACAAAACCTCTAACTTCTCGTTTATATGTGACTGAATTAAAATAATGTGTTATTACTCAACGTGTACACATATCAATTTTATGAATCACATATCAATGAGATTTGTTTGAAATTAATGTCAGAATATCAGCGTTCCAGAATTCATTACCTCCCGTCTAACTAATAATTTCAAACATCACCAATCACCCAAATGCCAAGAATCAACTTGGGGTTCATTGTTCCTGTGCGCCTTTATATTTTTAAACAAGATGGGCATTATTTAATCAATCAAAATTACAATTCCATCCATCCTTTGCTCAACACACAATACTAGTTGATTAATGGTTTATCAACGTTTCCAATTTAAATGCCAGGCTTACAGCAAATGCTACGCTCACAATTAGCATCCAACCATGATGAAATTCCAACAATCTGCTCAAATAATTAATATACCTTCCCAATCGACCATCGCAACATGGTTCTGACCAGATTATGGAATGGGTCTTCATTACGAATTCACATTCGTCTTGATACAAAATCTGAAGTCGATCCTTCCAAGCTCAACGTTTCCTCAACTTCTGTTCAGTGCACCTGCACACCTTCCAATCACTTAAATAACATCATTATTTAACTGTCATTCACTCAATCTGCGCGTCCTGTGACTTCATAAATTAACTGGATTTTAATTCAAGCTCAGCTTAGGTAATGATCAGTCTTCACAGCGTTCCATTGACCAGCGTTCCATCAGTTTTAAAACATCGATTATACAGTTTGACTTAAATTGATTTCTTTCCCTTATGTTTAACACAATTACAGTTGAGTCTATTTATACAATTATGATCGAATACAATCACAAATTTTGGACATTTGTCATTAAAACTAAATAGAACTTCTACTTCATGATGAAGCAGCTAGCCGCTCACTTTTCCTCCATTGCTGGCAATTAACCCCACATAGCATGTTAAATCATTACGCTGTTCATACCATTCAGTTGTCAACCTGATTTACATCATTAATAAGTGAAATTGATCCTGCTTGTAGTGCTTACACAATTCACAACAGATATGAAAGTCTACTCCTGATTTAGATCTGGCATTGTGCATTCTTCAAAACATATCTACTATTACTCATTATAGTAGTACAAAAGATGTGAAATCGAATTTCATAAATGTTGCAATTGCTGCCACTGTTTCATTTCAAGTTTGCGCTCTTACATACCCATTAAAATCAACTTCCAACTAAAATTTTCACTGAGAACGACACCCTATTAATTTGCAAACAGAGATTTCAATGCATAACAGTTTTCACACAAATAAATGTGATTTCAAGTCCATCAATCATTTCTTCATTAATTCAACAATGCCATGAATTTCAGGAAACAAATAAACAATTTCTCACTCAACCAATGTATATAAACTGAAATAAAAACAATGACTTACAAACTTCTGCTGGCTAGATATTTCAATTATGTGGCCCTTTACAATGCCTTGCTGTTCAAACCTACTCTCAATCTCACACCCTCTTCCAATCTCAATATCTTTTTCTCTCCAAAACCCCTCCTATTTAATTTAAAAAAATCATTTAATTAAATGCTCAATCCCTTCAATTCCTCAACAAACCCCTAAATCTCTCAACATCCCCAAAGGTTAGGTCTTTATCCCTAAAATCCTTCAACTAATTAAATTCCCTCATATCCTTTTGTTAAATAAAAAGATATTTACAAAAATCCTCACCTTCTCCTATTAATTAATAAAATATCACAAATTATCACACCCCCTTTTAACATACTTACAAAATAAAAAAACGCCCTTGATGCTCCTGCATCAAGGCCCAAAATCCTAATGTCCTAGGTCAACAAGTCTATAATCCTTCTGGCCAAGGGCAACAGGTACAAAAGCTTAATGTCCTAGGTCAATAGGTAAAGAATCCTTTTGGTCAAGGGCATCAGGTACAACATCCCTATGTCCAAGGGTAACAAGTGTATCAACCTTATGCCCAAGGGCACCAGGTCCAAAATCCTCTTGTTCAAGGACAACAAGTTAACAACCCATATGTTCAGGGACAACAAGTACAATATCCATATGTCCAAGGTCGACAAGCTCAATAACCTTTCAAACTGTATGTTTCCTATTAGCAACCTATGATTGGACAGTTCTAATGTATTCAAGGTCAAAATCCTCCCTACGGCCAAGGTAACCTACAATGGGGGCAACATCAAATGCCATACAACCAAAATCTTCCATTATGGGGCCAAAATCCTTACCAGCAGGGATGGGCTCCTCCGCTCGAACCCACTTACCAACCTTCTATGCTTTTAATAATCAATTGCCATTCTTGGCCACACTAGAGTTGTTAGATGTGTCTCGCCTTATGATGATCCAATCCTTCATTCACCATACTAGCCCCCAGTGCTATCCAAGATACAAAGAAATTGTCGAAAGTTCGATGGGAAAGCAAAATAAGATCCTCAAGCCCACATGATGACATATTAACTCTGGTGCTCTTCAAAATCTTACGTTGACAATTCCATTCATCTCCATCTTTTCCAACGAACCCTCACTAGTGTTGCAGCCAAGTGGTACACCAAGCTTCCTCGAAGTACTTACCATGACTTTAACTCTTTAGCCATGGCTTTCCTCATGCATTTTCAGCTGCTAGTTCGCTATGAAATTGACACCTATTTGCTCACATATCTTAAGCAAGATACTGCAACACACATCTCTAATCACATTCATGAGTGGAGACGTAGACGTCGCCTGATCAAATTCGATATTGTTGACTAGTTGCTCACTGAATGGTTCACTAAACCATTCGTGGCCCCAATTTCTTGTGATATAGCTATGGGCGGATGCGTTAGTGAAGAACAAGCCATTTCTCGTGCCCAGTACTTAGATATAGTTTACTCTCAGTCTAGCACTTTGTATGAGGTATTAGCCGATGCTCCGCGGCCATCATCCGATCCCACAACATCAAAGTCACAATTTGTACCTCCTGTTGATGGAGTTATTGGTTCAATATCCCAAACGCCTGCTAAATGTTCATCCAAATAGAAGTTGGTCTCGAATGTTGTTCCCAATAGTTCTTCCTAGAATCCTCCTGATCCTGGTAAAACCTCAGAGGTCCATGTTGTCCAGTCTACCACAGCAGACAAATCTTTGAAAGGAAATAAGAAAGGCAAAGGCAAGGGTAAAGTTGATGCCCCAAAACAGGGTCCTCCCAAATTGTTTGCTAGTGAATCTTCATAGCAGAAACCTAAGTATCCCTACCTCATTTGTAAGGAGGATTACTATACTAAGGATTGTCCCTGATGATCCAAAGTTAGTTTTCTGCTCAAAGGGACCCCTGTTGTCCTCAAAGAGCCATTTCCATCTCAACAGACCCAAATGGTAGACCAACCTCAATCATCTGCTTCCTTAGGATCTTGAGGTATGCTACGGAAATCCTCGTACAATCTTAATGCACAAGCCACTTAGCACTATAATATTGTTGAGAATTTGGCTTAGTCACCGTCAGCTATGTCAGCTCTCGAGGTGCTCCAAAGCTACCCATCGCAACGAAAATCCTTGCTATCAGCTATTGGGGGTATTGATCCCACCAATTCCAATTTGATAAGTTTTGATCTAGAGAACCACATTCCGAATCTCCCTCATTAGATTTACTTTCTT
This sequence comes from Pinus taeda, assembly GCA_000404065.3. NCBI lineage: Eukaryota > Viridiplantae > Streptophyta > Pinopsida > Pinales > Pinaceae > Pinus > Pinus taeda. The sequence continues at coordinate 163,895 of APFE030661448.1, read as the reverse complement.
ATTCAGGTAATCATCAATGAGAAGACCATCCACAGGACTGTCATCAATGAAGGTGCTTCCACCTTGCATCATGTCAATCACATGCTGGAAGGTCATTAGTTCTCCTACTTTGAACCAATCCCCGAGCATTTTGGAAGCTTTCAATGGGTGCGATTGGTGACCCTTCAATGTCTTACCTAACCTTTCCATTACTCTGGAAGATAAGACAATGCAAGTCAAGGTATAGATTGTTGATGCCAATCTTAATTACAATCTTCTTCTCGGCGGGAGCTAGACCCATGCTATGCATGTTTTAGCCTCCTCCCTATTTCACGTGATTCATTTTCCCCATCAAGGGAAGATTGTCACTGTCAACCAGTTGTCTTTCTTTGCCTCTTCCTCCATAGATGACAATGTTCCGTACATCAAGCACATTGGTGCTCCCTATGAGAGTATGGGGGCAAGCCTTTTCAAAGATTCTACCTTAATGGGAATTTTTCTACTCCCACCTCCTCATGTTGCCTTTGTCAACATGGTCTAGGTCAAATCTAACCCTTGGGTCATACCTTCACTAGATCTTGTTGATCCCTAGGGTGAGGTTATGTTGCCTAGTCCTACCGTAATCAATTATGTGGAAATTGTTTCGGCTTTGAGTTTCATATCCTCTGTTTCTTCTGTTTCGAAGACCTCTCTCAATATGTATTCTCAATCCCCATGGCTTGGCGCTTTGGAATCCATTGATCCCTTAGCCGATACCTTCCTTGCTGATGAAGATATCATGGAAGTCATGTCTCTTGAGGAACCACCTTGGACCGATACTCATCGTCATTCCTCATTCCTTCCTCACCTAGTGGTCACGTCTACCACTTTCGAAGAGTTCTCTTCTTCCTTTCCTTCCCTCTCGCTTCGACCACTAATCATGACTCATGAAGTATGGTTGGAAGAAAATTTGGGTAATATTACCCAAACGATGCCAATTGATATTTCTATCAAGCCTTGTATCATTGAACATGTCCATATCGGGGTATCTTGTTCTCCAGATGAGATCAAGACTTATACTCATCTATTTCAGGAATTTCATGATGTGTTTGCATGGTCCTAAGAAGAAATGCCTGGCTAAAAATAAATAGAGAATAAGGCTAGCAGTAATGATCCATAAACAAGAGACCAAATCAGTATGAAAATAAGGACACTTAAGAAATATTATGCAAGAAAAACATAATATACAGGAAAACATCTTTATATTATCAAACTAGTTTTGTCCTGAAGGACTCATTAGTGATACAAAGCATTTCCATTACAAACTATCCTTATATAAGAAATGGATAGGAGTCATGCTAAAAAAAATGGTCAAAAAGTGAACTATTAAGGAAACTGAAAGAATATATCAAGTCCAAGGATCTGAACTACACATGATGAAGGTTCCAAGCTTGCCTGGAGTTCTCCAGTAGATCAAGGGTTTAGGAATATGCTGCAACAAAGGGTAACGCTGGAAGTCTCCATCAAGTTTAGGGTTTAGGGTCCCCACAAGGTTTAAAGATTGAGTGGCTTCACAGAAGTCCAAATTTAACACCAAGGGGGCCCTTTTGAGGCCTAAATAATGAAGAGGTCCTCACGCATAAACCTGCTACAATAGAGCTTCCCTCTGATCCCAATAAACCTTTGAAAAACATGCCTGAAGAAAATCAGGTGGATATCCTCTAGACTGAATCCAAATATGGAAGAACCTCCTGAGCTCTGAAAAACCGGATTGACTACTTTCTCGAAGAAGGTATCTTTGTAATTCATTTACAACAAATGCCACATTCTGGTGTCGAGGGTGCCAAGAAGTGAAAGGAATGTACTGATAAGCATTCAAAGGCTTTTGATAGCACTTTGTAGAAAGCTTTCTAGAGGTTTGAAAATTAGGACCTTTGAAAAGCACAACATCCAGTAAATTGACATTAGTGGAAGAAATACAAGAAGTAATACAAATTTTATAAGGATAAATGGACTGATACAATTCTAAATACTCAAGCAATCTATCTTTGGAGCCTGACCAAACCATGCAACCATCACCAATGAAGCACTTGAAGAGTTTGATTTCTGGAGAATGCTTTCTTCTATTGAGTTTCTGTGCAAGATGGCACAGAAAAAGATAGGCATATACTACAACAAAGTTTCCGCCCATAGCAGTGCCTCGAATCTATTGATAGAAGGAGCTATTGAATTGAAGAAAAATCTATTTGAGAACCAGATCTGCTATGTTGACCAATAAATCGATGTCCTCTAAAGTAAAAAAGGTTGTAGTGCTTTGAGAGAGCATATCACATAAAGCATGCAAACCTTCTTGAGTAGGAATACTTAGATAAATAGACTCTACATCAAAAGTTACAAGAAAAGAATCTGCTAGAAAGCATTATGTTTCAATAACTTGGAAGAGAGTAAGAGAGTCTCGCAAATGATTTGGTTGTGCAAGAAAAGTGCTCAAAAGTTTGTGATGTAAGAACTTGGGAAGAGGTTCTAACATAAAACCATTATATGAGCAGATTGGATGACCAACAAGAGGAATTTTCTATACTTTCCAAATGAAGTATAGAGTACAGGCTCTAGCATATTGAATTTTGATTTGTAGAATACATTCCAAATAGTTGACAGTTAGTAGGTTTTTGAATCTAGCTTGGAGATGCCTAAGAGAAGCTCAAATAACATCCCATGGAACTGTTGCTATTGGTCAGTAGAGATTAGGGTTAGATAGTTGCCTATGAGCTTCATTAAGATATCTGTCTTTATCTATGATAGAAATGCCCAAATTCTTATATGTAGGTTTAATTACAACTGGAAGGCGACGAACTCTTCTAAGGGAAAGAAGCTAAGATATGGATAATCTGGGTTTGAATGAAAAGTATGCAAAAACCAGTCTGGAATGCATAATATTAAGGCTAGAATGGAGGGTCTATTTTAAATTGGGATCATTAATAGGGGGTTCCCAAGAAGGATTAGGTAATATGAAGGGATTATATTCCTTTGGGCTCAATTCCTTTTTAATCATGTTATTTCCAGGTTTAGCGTACCTGAAGCCATTGTCACAGACCATGGCTCCCATTTCAGAGATTACATGATGGCTGAGCTGACATCCACATTGGGCTTGTGCCATAATGGCTCGACCCCATATTATCCTCAAGCTAATGGCCAAGTTGAAGCCGTGATGAAGGTTTTGGTTACAATGCTTCAGCATACTATTGGGATGCACAAGTCAAATTGGCATCTCATGCTCTTTTCAGCTCTGTGTAGTGTGGGCTTACCGAACCTCGGCCAAAGAATCAACTTGTTTTACACCATTCTAGCTAGTCTATGGTCTGGAAGAAAAATTGCCAATCGAATTCAAAATTCCTTCACTCAAGTTACCTATTAAACTTCACCCCAAAACATCACCTCAATAGGAATGCCTCTTATATTTAGAAAAACTGGATGAGACTCGTCGTCTCGCTGCATTGGTTATCGAGGCACAAAATAAACGAGTCAAGTCCCATTTTGATTAGCCGGTCTCCCCTCGTACGTTCTCTGAGGGTCATTTGGTCTTACTATATGACCAAGCTAATGATAAGTTGGGGCCAAGCAAGTTCGAACCCATGTGGCATGGGCCCTATATTGTGAAACATGTCTTGCAAAAAGGGGCCTATGAGCTTATTGATTATGAGGGAAATCCTCTACATAAGCCCTGGAATGGACTTTACCTCAAGAAGTACTATGCTTAGGTCATCTTGCATGGTTACTTGTCTACATCAGTGTGTCCTTCATTTTTGTGCAGTGTGGTTTGGTGTGTTAGTTTTCAAACAACTTTCCTATTTACTATGTTTTCCTTGCTTTGCAGATGTATGTGACTCCTCACATCGATTTCGCTGATGGTGCTTACCGTAGTATCCAGAACCTATCATTCACGGCATGGGATATTTATAACCCTAATGGTGAGTTGATTGACCTTCAAGGTATCTGTTTAGGTAATACAACTAACAACATTATTGAATAAAGTGTGGTCATCAAACTGTTGTCAGAAGCCATTGCTCTTGACATTCGAGAGATGGTTGTCAACTTGGATTCACAACTTATCGTCCTTCAACTCAACGGGAAATATTCCGTCAAAAACCATCAAGTATTGAGAATGTATCTCTGTATTCGACTACTGGAAAGATATTTTGATTATATTACATATGATCATATTCTTAGGCGCATGAATACATTGATAGATGCATTAGCTAATTATGTGTTGGATAGACATTTACGAAACATGTGAAAAGATAAAAAACAAACCATTTGTACCATAGTAAGCAAGAAAAATACAGCATATATATATATAATATATATATATATATATATATATATATATAATATATATAATATATATATATGGTGATAATGCTTGATACTTTAGAACCCCAAAAATAATATGTGTGTCCAAAATAACATCGGCAACTTGCAGGCCTCATATATCCATGGCACATAGGCCTCAAAAATGTAAGTGTTGGACCTAGGAACTAATCAGCATGGTGATCATGGTAGCATGATACAGCTCGTGCAACATGAGTCAGTGATCGGTAGATCTAATCTGATACTCCCACCATGTGCCTCTAGTACTGGCGAGGAATGTCTCCCACCCGAGCATACTTGGGGATACCACGAGTCAACCCCTCAAAATTCCTCGCGATCTCCTCCTTGTTGTCACTCCCCTCCTGATAAGGAGTGACAACATTAGTCGAGCGAGCGACGCGCCTAGCTATTGGGGACATCCCAGCAGGCTGCTCTGGTCTAACGCCTGCATTAACAAAGTGAAATTTTATAAACACATATATACCAAAAACAATTAAAAAATCTCAAAATTAAAAAATGATTTTTTACCTTCGTCATAAAAATCCACTCCATCTGGTAGTGGCATGTCCAGATCTCCACGGAATTCAGTTTCACTGTATGGCCAGTCCTCCACGATGATCTTTTGCCGTCGTAGCCATGAAACGAATGCAGGTCTATATGACATGTGCTGGCCCCCAATGATCCTGGGCATCAAACAACTCTAGCGGGCCATTTGCGGATCGCGTGGCATGGGAGGATATATCTCAGTCAACTGGTACTAGAACTGTGGCACTCGTTCCAAGAAAAAGTCACTAGTATGGATCTGAAGCAAAATTGCTTCAGATTACCCACCTTAGCTTTGGTTAAATAGCGCTTTATGTTGATCTTCATTGCCTCTGCCCAATTGAAAATCATAGGTGTTGTGCAGTCAATAGCATACATGAACTTTGACTTGTTAGTCACGTGCACTACTTGGGACCTCACCACTCTGTTGATGGTCAACAATAGCACTCTCAGTGTCAGATCCTTAAGAGTGAAATCTCAATCTTCCGACTCTTGGATTTGAGGGCCTTAGGGAAATGTTCGGCGAGCAACATGGATATGCTTGCCCCAATTGGTTGTGGCCCATATAAATTGACTGGTTCCCCTCTTCAGGATAGTCCTGTAATGAAATATATATCTAAAGTTTCTAACTCTAGCTCCTGGTCACCAATGACGAATATTTCCTGATTTATGTCCTAGAGACTAATATGGTACCGAAGCAACTCAGGTTGGGCCTGCATCCCTGGCATGAGAAATAATTTGAGCCCACAAGCCCTCAAATATTCCAGGAAAGTTGGATCATTCAGTGCCTCATTATCCACATCTTCATGTTCCCGTTCTTTCCAGTCTACCATTTTCAGTGATTCTTTCCTGCAAAAGCCATAGATTTGAGTCAACAAACATGCTTGGCCCATAAATTTCAAGTTTTAATGGTGATTTTGTCAGAAAATAGGGTTTTTCCCTATTCACGACGCTGACGTGCCTGTTTTAAAAACAGTTGCACCGACAACGCGATAGGCCATGTTAATTACCCTCGGTCGACATGATTCCGTGCTCGGAAGTCCCGTCAACCGAGGGTAAATTTTTTTTGATAAACCTCCCTCAAAAAACCTAAAAATGGTTAAAAACAGGAATAAATGACATGAAAATGAAGCTCAGGGCCTTGGCTCTTACCTGTAATTGGTGGCTCGGCGAATGACCTCCCGGATCTCCCGAAATCTACTTTGGAACAATTAGGGCAAAAGTGAGTAAAAAGTCTTCACAGCAAGGTAAAATGGTAAATGGTAAAAAAAAAAATTTACTTTTCCTCCTTTTATTCAATTTTTCATAAAAATATTAGGTTTTGTAAATATTTTAACCTATTTTTCCTTAAAAGAAAAAGATAATGCACTTTACCTTTTTGTGCAATGATAGGTGATGGATGCTTGAAAATGATGATGAGTCACATTTCAACTCTTTTTTCAGCTCGTTAAACTCATATGAAAAGATTTCCAAGTATTTTTCCCTTTTGACTAGTAAAAGAGAATAAAATGGGGGGTCCAATGTCAAGCTCTTTTCCAACCCTTTAAAAGGAAAAGATATCCGAGCCCTTGTTGTTTGGAACTCGTTAACGGATGTGAAATGTTGTGTGCCTAGTATAAGTTTACTCCTTTTCAAGTTGGGATGCACTATTTATAAAAAAGGTGCTCCTTGACTAAAATGGTCAAGCAGTTCTCTCAAGTATCATTTTCTACCTTTTCGGGCTCAAGAGACACAAATATACGAAAAGGGACCATGTGGAGTTTTCTTTTATGTGTCTTTTTCAAACTTTCTAAACATGAAAAAGATATCGAGTTACACATTTTTCAGACTTGTTACGATATTAAACGACATCAGATTCGTTGTCATGACGAACATGAGCTTCTCCTTCCTAGGGCTCGTTAACCTTACTAGGTCAGATTTGTCCAAAGGATGAACCTACAGTGCAAGCATATGCTATCCCCTTCAAGCTTATGATTAAAAATAATTGGGGTACCTACCAGAAATGGTGGAGGAAAATTTGGAAATCTAATCAATTGTGTCAGCAGCTCACTCTTGAGCATGACACTTTCTGCTTCGTGTTGGGTTGGGATATCCTCCTTCGTATCGTTGACCTTGCTGGGTTGGGCCATTCATTTTTGGCTTCTATTTGATCTTTTCCACATCATCATGACCACCAATCTTATGGATCCAAAAGCTACCAAACTTCTAGTCATGTTGCCGATATGTTCAAGAGTTGTCCTTCTGCAGTTACATTTACCTCTGATTCTTTGTATCATCCAAATCATTTTGCATCCTTTTGTCTTGCGTCGATGATGTGGGATACATTATGTCCCTCCTTTGACATGGTCACTTCCTATCGACTTCAACTCATTATCCGGGAAGTTGACAGAGAGACTCCCTTCCTGTACCTTAGAGATTGCATGCCATAATGACAAGTTCTTCACACTCGACGACAAGTTCACATCATTGGCTTTCGATCGAGTGATTTCACAGGTGTTCGAATTCAGTTATTCTATTCACATTCTGTGGATTGTGTTGATAGTACCTTGAGAACCATTGACATTATTGGAGGTTCATCTCGTGCTTGTTAACAATTTACATCATTGATAGGTAATCAAGCTACTTTCTAGCATGTTCGATGTCAACACATCTATTTACATGTTGGAATTTATACTTTGATTAGGTTGTGTTGGAGCGCAAGACCCTAGGCTCAGATCACAAAAAGTCCAGGTTGTGAAGTGATGTGAAATGGTTATGTTTGTATGCATGTATTTTTCAGATGGATGGCTATGACCATACCATGAGTTATCATCTGTGATCCTTCTCATTTTTGGATGGTTGTGACCATACCTTGGTTTCATTATGATCCTCTTCGACGGATGGCTGCATCCATACCTGGATCCATTTACATGATCATTCTCTAGTTGGATGTGTCCATGCCATGATTCATGTATCATTTGATAGAGTTCTCAGTTATGTATATGTATCTGTACTTGCTTGCAGGTTTTCCGATGACAGATTCTAGTTCCCCGCACTAATTCATAAAGCATTTCATCCCTCACTCTAGTTTGGCCTTCATGCTTTAGGGGGGCATCTGTTACACAAAATTTTGTCACTATCCCTGTACTTCCCATTCCTTGATCCTAGAGGATCTCTACAGTGAACCCTACATGCTTACCCTTCATGAAGAAACTCCCATTGTGTCCCTCTTCATGAGCAGAGAAATTCCATTTTGAACCATTTCCCCAAAAACTTCTGTTTTCCTAGTTTACAAGATAAACGCTAATGGCCTTTGTCCTCCTCGCATTGATATGCAGGGATTAACACTGTCCCTAGTGCTGACTAGAGTGACTGAGCTTTCTCCCAGTCACGCCAGTCCTCTTATGGAAATCTTTTTAAATAAAGAGTTGAAGCTTCCAGCTCTAGAAGCTTCGTAACGGAAGTCTGGTAAATGGTGTAGCTAGATGGGGTCGAGGACGTCAGTTTGGGCTCCTTTCCCCTATAATGATGGAACTACCTCAAGAGATAAGACCTTCTCCCATGAGAAGATGATCCATCTCCCATCCATTCATCCTATATAGACCTCCCATTTTCCCAAGCACAAGTGATCCAAAATGGATCCTAGAACATTCTCTAAGTTTTCATGAACTCTCTAAAATTTATGCCAAAGATTCAAAGTCTTATAACAATCAAGCTATCAGAGGGAATCCTCAAATAGTTGCAATGGCGATTAGCATGGATTAATGAGGGCTGCCAATCTAGCACGAAGAGCGACAGACCATGATAACATGTGATGACACCAACCAGCAAATGCATGGACAAATTTAAGCAACGAAGGTAGTTTTTGATATGCGATTAGTGAAAAGTCACTAATTGCATATCACAGGGAAAACTTCTCAGTGAAGAGAAGCCCCAAGCACCCGAACCTGAAATAATTATAAAACACGGAAAATATTGTTTTGGTTCCGTCGGAGTAGGATTCCACAAAACCGACAAGATATCGGACAAGCTTCAAGTGGTAAGCAGTTTTGATTGAGTTTCACCCAATGCCACACAACAATCACCACGTGTCTTGGCGGGGAGAGAACGAACCATTCACATCGGATGGGTAAACATCATGTTACTTAGCTGCCCGATATGAATGATGACAGTCAAATCTGGGGCCCCCAGATCAACGGTAGAGATGCGTTCCGATGGATGACCAGATTTGACAAGATTATAAAGCAAGGTTACATAAGATTTGAAGTCTGATATGGATGATGTGTTGGTAGAAGGTTGTGTTTCGTAGGCATTCTTGGAGTTAATGGAAAAAAGGGCCATTTCAAATATGTCCAAGAGAAATTACACTCATATGTTATGAAATAGGTAGCCACCTCCCTGTGAGGCGTTATATAACGACTGATTATGCAGGACAGAGAGATTCAAATGGACAAAGATAGGGGAACTGGAAAGCTGGGAAGCAGAAATGAACAATTAGGAAGCAGATTGGCTTTAAAGCCACAAACTAACACAGAGAGAGAGAGAGAGAGAGGAAGAGCAGTAAGCAGTAGGCAGTAGGCTAAAAGCAGAGAGAGAGGAAGCCGAGCTGATCTATAGAAATGAAGGCAACATCGAGCTAGAGTTAGGATAGAGATAGAGAGAGTTAGAGAGTTTGTGTACTCCAGAGAATGCTTAAGAGGTTCAAGTGCACTCCTTTATAACGCCTTTCATGTATGAGTCTAAGATTGGGCTCATACTACTATGACCAATAGAGGTCAAGAGTTAGTAAGGAGAGTCTATGTACTCAAAGGGACTTGGGGGATCCAAGTACAGTCTCACTAATTTGTATCTATTGTGTGAGACTCAAATTGAGCTCATTATTGTAAAAAACTCTGCTTTGAAAACATAATAGAGAGGCCACCACTGAAGGCTGGACCAGGAGACGTAGCCCAATAGTATTGGGTGAACTCCTTATTAAACTTGTTGTGTTTATATGTTTGCCTGTTATGTTTTCTTTAATTGCTTCTTGGCCTGTGTATTTCACAATCTTATCAATCCATTGCATAAAATACCATAGGCACATCCATGCACATGAGTCTGTAATAACTTATTGTTTGTCTTAGATCAATTACAGATCAAGTGGTATCAACACTTTAGGTTGCTAAGGTTAGACAAACTTGTGCTGGACTATTTGTGAATTATAACTAGATCAAAGCTTAAACTAGGAGGAGGAGAATTGGCTGAATTTAATCCAAAAATTGGTAGAGTCTATACTAGGAGGAAAATGTCAGAAGAGATTCCCTTGGAATCAGACCCTCAATTCATGGACACTTTCTTGACTATGAGAGCCATGGTAGAGGAAATGTATAGAGAATTTATGAAAGGTCAAAGTGAAGATTCTTCAACTTCCTAGCATAACAAAGGAGCAGAAGAATCTCTCCTCAATGACCATTCTAAAGGAAAAGGGAAAGAAGAAAAGCTTCCCACACCTCCACTAGCTTATATGCAGCAAGCTATGATATGTTGGCAAACTCTTCGCCAATTGAAAGGGCAAAGTGTACAAAGTTACACCCAAGAATTTAGAAAACGAGCTTTGATTCTAGGCATTTCTTTAGACTCACCTAAAATTCTGCTGAAGAATATAGGTGGTCTACATAGCTATTTAAAGCACACCATTCTCATGTTTAATCCTACTAGCATAGATGAGGTATCTGTTCAGGCTACACATCTAGAGGCTAGAGGCAAGAATGTGAACCCATAAGTTGGGGGATCATCAAACCCCACTAAAAGCAAGAACAAGGAAAAGAGAAAGTAGAAATGGAAAGAGAGGAAGATAAATATTGTATAAAAGACCAAACCTTCATGCACTCACTTCAAGAAGGATGGGCATGATGATGAACATTGTTGGATTCTGCATCCGGAGCTGAGGCCCAAGAAGATCGATGACAAAAAGAAGAAGACTGCTGCAACTATTCATAAGGATTTGGGGTCAGACTCAAGGGATGAAACAACAATCACAACGACAGGTATAAAAGGTAAAAATTATGAATCATCTACTAGTAATTCTGTACAATCTACTGATAATGAAGAAAATGAGAGAAAAAGACATGAGCTTTTTCATATTAGAGTTATTTCCAAGCATTAAAAGATTGATACTTTATTTGATAGTGGCTCACAAGTAAACTTAATTTTTGAAGCAATTGTAAAGAAGTTGGGATTACTAACCACACCTCACAAGAAGCCATATCCATTGGGTTGGGTATGTGATAAATCAAAGCTACAAGTGACTAGGCAATGTAAACTTAGATTTTCTTTTGGGTCAACATTTGTAGATGAGGTTGAGTTAGATATCATTCCCTTGGATATATGTGGAATTATTTTAGGAAGTCCTTACTTGTATGATAGAAAAGATATTTTCTACAGAGCTGAAAACAAGTATCAACTCATTAAAGATGGAATCAAATATATTGTAAGAGCTCACAAACTCAAGAATAATTATACTCTCGTAAACTTAGGGTAGATGAAAATAATTGTGAATTCATGCAAACAATTTTTACTGATGGTTGTAAAGGAAAAGAAACCTGAGAAAACCAATGTATTTGAAGGCTGTAATGCTAAACAACAAGCTGATTTAGAAAAAGTTGTTTCAGAATATGATATGCTATTTCAAGAACCTAAATGTATTCCACCCAAAAAGGAAATAGTACATGATATTAATTTGCAGCAAGATGCTCCATTTCCTAACATCGGAATTTACAGGTTGTCCTCTTTAAAGAATGAAAAAATCAAGAAGCAGGTACACGAGCTGCTCGAGAAAGGGTTCATAAGACCTAGTACATCACCATGTGTATGAGTCAAGGCCTCGTGCTGTTATTGTTACTTTGGGAAATAAGTTGTACATGATACTGGAGGTAGCACTACCTACAGGCAACTCTTTGGTTACTACAAAACAATTCAGTAAGCTCATTTTCAAAACCGAGAAATTTATTTTCCTGATGATATGCCCTCAGGGAAAGAAGAAGATGGTGGCCATGACCTCCAGACGTGGCCCCTATGAATGACAACTAAAGAAGGAAAAGGTTGTGGAGGAGTACAAGGACATGTTCACCTCCCCCACAAGGGTGCCTCTATACTGTTAGGTCAAAAAATCCATCAATCTTAACCCAGGTGTGTCATTGCCCAATGGACCAATCTATCCATGCTCCATTATGGAGAACAAAGAAATCAAGAGGTAGATTTAGGGGTTGTTGTAAAAAGGTCACATTTGGCCAAGGTTTATTTCCATGTGGGAGCCTGATCATGTTGGTATAGAATAAGGATGGGACTTGGAGACTTTGTATTGACTATTTGGTGTTGATCACGATCGTTGTCCGGAATAGGTACCTGATCCCACAGATTGATGACCTTCTTGACCAACTCAAGGGGGGTAATATTTCAGCAAGATCAACTTGAAATCTAGATATCACTAAGTACCAATTGAACCCTCCAATGTGTGGATGATTGGCTTCAAAGCCAGGGATGGCCTTTTCGAATGGTTGGTTATGCCTTTCGAGTTGAAAAATGCTCCTGAAACCTTGATGAGGCTGATGGATGATATCTAGCAACCATTCACCAACTCATTTTTAGTGATATACTTGGACGACATCTTGATCTTTAACTAGAGTTGGGAAGAGAACCTCCACCAAATCCGACATTTTCTCCAAACACTACAGAAACACAAGCCATGTGTCAATTTGGAGAAATGCACTTTTGTCATGACCCAAGTTTAGTATCTGGGATAGATTATTGATGAATAGGGGGTGCATGTGGATCTAGCAAAGATCCAAGTCATTCAGGATTAGCCAACCCCAACCACTCTAACAGAGCTCCACAGATTTCTGGGTCTTTCCAATTACCACCGCAGGTTCATGTTGGGATTCTCTCATATCACTTGGCCCTTGAGTCAAACCACCAAGGGAGGAGCGAAAGCAAAATTCTTTTGGTATGAATCTCAATAGAAGGCATTCGTAGAATTGAAACATCGCCTCTACTCTACACCAGTGCTCACATTACCAAACTTGCAACATCCATTTGATATCGAGACAGATGCCTCTAACTATGATATTGGGGCAATGCTTACTCAACAGGGGCATTTAGTGGCATATCATAGTTAGAAACTTTCAGACATAGTTTGGAAGTATACAAGTTATGAAAAAGAGATGTATTCCATTGTGTAGGCCCGCTGACGATGGAATCATTACATTTTGGGGAAGGAAACGGTCATCCACATAGACCACCAACCCCTGCGGTTCATACAGATGCATGGAAAGTTGTAGAATGATCACCATTAGAAGTGGTCCACATACCTGCAACAATTCCATTTGAATATCAAGTATAAGAAGGGCAACACCAATAATGTTGCAGAATACCTCAGCCAACCATGCTCAAATCTTGTGGGCAAGAAACTTCTGAATGGCCACATCCCTACAAAAGCAACCCAGACTTCAGCCACACATTCCAGAAGCTCTTGGAGGGTCAGCAAGTTCTAGATTTTCACCTCTAGGATGCCCTGTGATGTCACCGAGGACAACTTTGTGTTCCTTCCAGTGAGTGTGCCAATATGATTTGGGAATCACACTGTAGTTGAGTAGCTGGGAATTTCGCGGTCGAGAAAATGGTGGTAGTACTGCAGAAGTATTTCTATTGGTCGAATCTTCCATAGGATGTCAGGAAGTACATCAGATCTTGTACTGCCTATGCCATTGCCAAACCGAACATCAAGAAGCAAGGCCTCTATACTCTGATGCCTACCCCTAGTCGACCTTGGGAAACCATCTCCATAGATTACGTGTCGGGCCTTCCTTATACTAAGCATGGAAATGACTGTGTTTTTGTGGTTATTAACAGATTCTCAAAGATGGCCATTATGCGGCCTGTAAGAAGAATATCACAGTAGAAGCCACTACCAAACTCTCATTTGAACGAGTGTGGGTACATTTCAGGATCCCACTGTCTATCATCTCAAATTATGACAAGAGGTTCCTCAATACATTTTGATTCAGTCTCTAGTCAATATTGGACACCAAGCTCACTAAGTCTACATCTTTCCATACCCAAACTGATGACCAAACAAAGATCGTCAACAACATGATCGTACACATTTTGTGCATGTACCACTCAAAGCATCCACACACATGGGATAAGCACCTCCCCTAGTCCAGCACAACTATAACTAGACTCTCCATAGCTCGATTGGCCACAACCATTTTTAGGTGGACTTGCGATTCCAACCACTATGTCCCATTGATGTGGCCATACCATTCGCTGCCACTCAAGAAGATTCGACTCATGTCCAGTCCAAAGCCGAGAAGGCAAATAGCTTCATTGAGCACATCCAAAATATCCACTAGAAGGTCCACTACATTCTTGAGAAATCAAATGCCAAGTACAAGCAGCAACATGATGAAAATCGGATGCCACACAAGTTTCAGGTGGGAGACAAAGTCTAGTTGCATTTGCAGAAGGAATGCCTTACTAGAGCCTATCGAAAACTCAGACCACTCCCATATGGTCTTTACACCATTACTAAGGCTATGGGAGACAATGCATTTGAGCTCAACCTTCCCCCATTCCTTGGCCTGCACCCAGTGTTTAATGTGAACTGCCTTTGACCATACTTCCCACCATTGCTAGACACATCAGACATTGCAGAACAACTCACACCTACAGAGTTGAATCTAGATTGCATGGAACAAGCCAAAGCTTTTTGAATCATGGACACATAGATCAAGAACACCTGACAACAAAGGATCCAACTATATCTGGTTGTCAAAGAAGGCCAACTCCTTCACTAGGGAAAGTGGCTCACCAGGGACCAAGTTCAACAAAAGTTTCCTCATCTCATGGAGGAACTCAACACAATGGGGACCATTTCTTCCTAAGGGGGGAGGAATGATCCAGGTGGATATTAGTGGCCACCAACCTATTCCACTTGGACCCCCACCATTGTTTCTTTCAGTTTTGAAATTTCCTTATTTGTAGCACAATTTACTAATTTTGGCAGTTTTTCGGGTCCTGAACTTCCGGAGCCATTTTGAGGCCCTAAATGACACTTTCTGGGAAAACACGGACCGACATCCATCTTTGATTAATCTTGGTTATTCAAAAGTTGTATTCCTTGGATTGATCTTTCTAACGAGGTATTATGTGTGTCAAATGGAGATCATATGCCAAAGTTACGACCCCGGGAAGTTGATGTACCAATTTACCCAAATGGGGCCCATAGTTTGGCATTTCATCTCCTAGGGTTAGTTTTTGGATGTTTGGGGTTTTACATTGTTTCTCAACAATAAATGGGCCTTTGAGCCTCATTGTAACACAGTTCATAGGCATGTAGTTGCCACATCTCTTCTCAGAGATAAGCTACCATCGCCCGTGCTTGTCTTATTTTCATTCTGTTTGTAAGCATATTTTAGTATTTGATATTAATGAAATGAAGTGTAATTTCTATTGCATCTTTGTATTTATCATTATATCTGTAATTTGTTGCGTTCCTTTCTAAATCTGGATCACTTTACAAGTCCTTAACATACACAAACAATGGAATTGCTCCCCCCGCATTCATCATTCACGCCTAAAAATAGGAAAGAGGTTATTGCACATTGTAGGGCATAAATTAAAGTATTGGAGAAGGCAGTGATGGAAGGATGTAATGAAATATGGAAACAAGTCAAGGAGGACATTCAACAAAGTGACCCATTTAATCCTAGCAACCTAAAGATAACGATAAATAGAGTCCATAAGTATTTTAAGTGCATATAAAGTTATGGAGATATATGGATAGGTCTAAACTTTCATTATCCAATGGTCTGGCTACCAACTAGGGAATAAAGGAATGAAAACTATCTAAAAGTGAAGAACTAGCCTGATAGAAAGAAATTCAAGAAAGGGGAGGATACTTCTATACACATGAGGCAAGGAAGATTGATTATATTCTCAAAAACCCCCATGGGAGCCTCACCTTCTCATACTCAAATTAATTGTTGGTTGCATAAGGACATGCAATGAATTCAGCTGCAAGGAGATGATGGGTGCTCAAATTGACATCTATTAAACACCCATTTAATACCTTTTTTGCAAACCTTTTTCCCATTTTTGTCTCATCCTAATACATTTTTTATACACATTGGTGCTTTTTTGGTTAAGGTATAATTATCCTCTTAACATTTCATTTCAATACTTATTCTTATGTATCTTTGGGATATTAAAACCTTTTTGTGCTAACAATGGTATAACATAAATAAGGTTACATAAGTACCTTCCAAAAATAGGTGTTGCATCTCTCTCAAAAGTTGTTGCAACTCTTTGCTAAGACTTAGGTGTTGGAAATCTTTAGTGTGAGCTACTACAACTCTTTGCTTGAGCATACCTTCTACCACTCATTCTACAACTTTGGCTTTTTGTCACCATTGTTGCAACTCTTTGTTGTTGTGAGTCTAACCTCACCATTGTTGATAATCTTACCTCACTATTGCTACAACTTTCCCCACATTGTTGTTGTTGAAACTCACTCAGGACCATTGTTGCAACTCCAAGGAAGAGAGTTGTAACTCTATGCCACATATAATAATGCATTATTCAACCAAACTACTATCGTCTATGGATCAACTATACAATCAAACAACCAATAGCCTCACACAAGAAATTGAAAAAGGTAAATAGGTTCTCAGAAAAGGGTGAATGACTCAACCATCACTTGTCATTCATCTAATTAAGTTATAGTTTGCTTTATTTTACTATCTTTTGGAGAAAACAATGTAATGGGATGGAACAATCTGATTCTCAGGGCTGTAAATCCAATTTGTTGATTATTGTAGCGATGAAAATTATGTATAAAACCCCATAATCTCCTTGAGATGGGTAGCAAACCAACATTTAGTGAATGAACAATCATTGATTGAATTAATCTTTGTGTTGTAATTATTTTTCTTGCAATACAAATTCCATTACATTCATGTCCAAGTGATGGTGTGTTGAGAATTTAGCAGCTTACTTCTTTCATAAACTAGTGCCTCATTTAAGAATGTAGAAATTAATAGAAATTTGTTACTACTGATGAAATCAAACTGAAATAAAGAGATTATAATTTTCCTCTATTATTATGTGGAATGGAAATCCCAATTTAGAAACACATTAAATGACATGCAACCATCAAAACCATGGGAACTCAATGAATTTACAGGGGAACCCAACTGGGAAAAACCACTTTGCTGCTTTTCATTAATAAGATGAGAATGAGAAACTATTACAATATATTTCTTCGAATATGAAGCACACCTTACACTATAAACTTGTTTTTCTGTTGAATCTCTTTCTCATGCGAAAACATAGACAATTCAAAGCTCTAGATTGCTCATATTTCCTAGCACAATCCTTGATGAAATTAGTGTAACAACCCCAGTTAAAAATTCATGTAAAAAAATATAATACCAAGGTCATGGGACATATATTCAAAGTTGAATGGTAGGGAAAAAATCCTAGTGGGTGTTCATTTCGGTTTATTATGGCTAAAGGAAATTGGCAAAGGATTTGGAAAGGCATGAGACATTTATTAGAATTGTATTAATGAAAATAATGGAAAATAGGAGAAAAGGAAGGTAAAAGGTCACAGGTTGCATGTGAAGAGGAAAATAAATGAAAGTAATGGAAAATGAAGAAAATAGAGGCTTTATTAATAAAAAGGCTTTTGATGATCAATTGATAGCTTTTGTTAGTTCATTTTTGGAGCTCTAATTTTGTACAATCTCTCTCATACTCTTGGTCGCATAGAGTTTTCTTGGAGCACTCTTAGAGGAGTGTGACATACTTGGGATTTGGAGCAAGAAGGAAAAGGAAAATCAAGAAAGTGCAAGAGGACATCGAGATCAATAGCTACAACTAATTTTTTTTTTTTAGGTATCAAGCTGCATGTATGGTTTCCTTGGTATTTTTGGCATGCATGGCACATACATATGGTTTATTGGTTATGATCTACGAGTGGAATGGAGGATTGCATGGATTAATAATGGTTTTCCCTAGCCTTTCCATTTCCTGGATAGTCATGTTGTTGTTGGTTTCTTTCCTTCTCTTTTTTGGTTGGTTCTCATGTTCCTTTTGTTGTGGGTTGAGTTACTAGTTCTTGGAAGCCTTGGTTGGAATAGTACTCTGGAAGCCTTGTAACAGCTTGGGTTGAGTTATTATTCTTAGAAGTTTTGGTTGGAAAAACACTCTGGAAGTCCCTGGTGGGTTGAGTTACTAGTCCTAGAAGCCCTAGATGGAAAAATTCTCTAGAATCCTAGCAGTAGTTGTAGGTTGAGTTACTAGTACTGGAAGCCCTATTTGGAACAAACTCTCTAAAGCCCTGGAGAGCTTAGGTAGAGACCAATCTGGTGATGGTTAGTGATGTCTAACCATGCGGTGGAATCATTGGTTGAGGGTTGAGGTTTTTTGGCTTATGGAAGCCTTGGTTCGGTTTTGTTGGATGTGTTCCATGAGATCCCACATTCATGCTTGGAACATGGCATAGGGTGACTAGCTGAAAGAGATATTTGGTTTATCCTATTCTATGGTCATGTGATTCGGGGAAGTCCCAGGCCTAGTTGCATTTTTCATATGTTAAGAAGAGATTTTTTCCTCTTGTATTTGATGGGAAAATATACTTATTTATATGTGGTATTTATGGCTAAAATATCCTTGTTATTTCTATTGGTTATATGTTGGTTATAAGCATGTTTTATAATAGTGATGATGTATGGCTTTCATAAATTTTTATTTGTAAATAAACGAAAAATGAATATATGATCTAATAGATGATAATTTAGTTAATTTGATAAGGCAACAATTCTTCTTAGTGATTCTCAGATAAGTATGAGACCCCTATGCTTAGATCTGTTGTTATGACATATAGATTACATTTTCATGTTATGTTTAATGAAATGCTTGTCATGGTTGGGCTTGGTTAGGTTAAGACCTTGATTAAGTTTTGTGTTAGAGGCTTTTTCTCAGTGTCATTTATTTTCTAGGAAAGTCTCAACAAGTTCTGAGAAGTGGTTTGGAGACTAGCCCTCAAAAAGTGGCTTAAATCTTGCAACCTCTAGCATAAAACTAGCTGAAAAAGACTGTAATCTCTCCCTTGCAGGCATTGTAAGAGTGACTAGAGGGTCCCAGTTGCATGCATTCCCATATCATGGGAGAAACTAGGGGTTTAATTCATTGAAAGGCTATGTTAACTGAGGGGTTGGGAACCATAGTGGTGGATTAGTTCCTAGGGTTCCTATAACACTTGAGGGAGGTTCCATTCTCTTTAGGCAATGTCTAGTTTATGTTCACTTTGGTTGTTATTTGATACCACAAAGTAGTATTAGAGCATGGTTCTATTCTCCTTAGGTGATTTCTAGTCTCGGTTTCCCTTGGATGAATGTGTTTGTAGTGCATACATGACGGTTTC
The DNA here is from genome assembly GCA_000404065.3 of Pinus taeda. NCBI lineage: Eukaryota > Viridiplantae > Streptophyta > Pinopsida > Pinales > Pinaceae > Pinus > Pinus taeda. The sequence goes on along the minus strand of APFE030661448.1, from coordinate 144,583 downwards.
ATATGTGTTCTTCTTGCCTATGGTCTATGTGTTTGTTGTGTATGCATGGTGATGGTCATTGTTGTAGTTGTTTTGACATGTAGAGGTTGATGATGTTTTTATTGGGATGCATTTGTAACGAATGCATGTCAGTTTGATATGTATTTTCTATGCATGATAGCGTTTATAGGTTGTTGTGCATGCATTGTTATGGTTATAGATATGCACACATAATAGGGTAGATATGCAAACATAATAGGGTAGATATGAATTGTGAGGTTAGTGTATGCATTTAGGTCATCATGATGTTGATATGTTATGATGTTGATGTGTTGGTTGAGATAGAGTAGGATATGTAGATCATTAGAGTGAGGTTGTAGTGCTAGACTCTGGAGTAGGAGAAAATCGTCATATAGGTTTGTATGGTAGGTATGCAGGTATGTTGGTTAATGAATGTTATAAAAATTAGGGTTACGTACATGCTTGTCATTTTATGGTTTTTGTGGTTACATGCATGATAAATGCTAGTTGATTAGTGCAGTCATATGCATGTGTGTCGGATAGTCATGCGTGGTAGTAACTTGTTGTTATATGCATTGTTGTTGTTGTTATATCATAAGTAACTTGATGATTATGTTATATGTTGTTGATGAGTATGTTATACGTTAACTTATTGTTGTTATATGTTAGTTAACTTGATGATTATGGTTATTGCATTTAAGATCTTGATGTTATATGTATCGTGCTAATTTGGAATGGTCTATGCGGATGATTGTGGTTATGATACTCATGTATGAGCATATATAATTGTGATATTATGTTGTACTAATCTAGACTGATTGTGCATATGTGATTGTTATGCATGATTGAAAATTGTTTATGATTTTATGACGTGAACATGTTATCTAGTTACTATTAGGGATATCATGATCTTATTTATGTTTGAGTTAATATGTTGTGAAGTTATATCATGCTAATCTAGATTGATTGTGTAGACAAGATAGCCTCCCCTGAAATATATTAAGGTATGAGTTTTCTTATGTGATCTACTTGGTTCTTGAATGTTTGATTATGTCGTCTATATGTTGATCGAATGTCTAATTAATTGCATGATATGAGTATGTGTCTATAATATTGCATGAATAAATGATCTTATTTTAAGATGATTATATTAACACATATTTTTTTGAAGACAATTGATATGTGCTTGAGTGTAAGTAGGTTATAATTGTAGCATTATGTATCACGACCGATGAATGTTAGTTGATTGTTGATTATGACATCGTTGTTAGTCTTGGTGAAAGATAATTAATAGATATGATGTCTTGATTTTTAGAAATGTGATCGACATGTGTGAGTAGTTGCAGGGAAATATGCTTGGTATTAGTGTGACAAGGTAATAGTTGATTTATTTATATAGCTAACAGATGGGTGATGCGATAGTACATAGTAAGACTCAATTGCAACAAGGTAAAAAGGTGAAAGAAAGGAATTTGGTGAGAATCCCTTTAGCTATGTTTGGAAACTGCAATTCCAAATGAATGAATTCTTTGAATTATACAGGAAATATTCTTAACCCTAATCTTGTATGAAATTATGTCGCTATGAGTTATATTCATGGACATGTATTTGACAGGTATAATAGTTGGTGTCTAGTTATAGCTAGATATTTCAAGGGAATCAGAGTGCCTTGAGATATGGCATGGATGTGTCCAATTATAATGCAAAATACTTGGCACAACAAGGTAAGATAACTGATATATTGTTATATTTATTTATGCACTAGGAGTTATGTGTTTATGGTAGTATGATGCAGGGGATTGCATGGAAAAAGAGACTTCCATGGAATATTGAAGAAGGATCAATTGAGATTTCCTTGGAAGCACTGGGAACCATGGGGATTGAGTCATGGTGTTCACTTCAGTCTTGTGCTTTTGGTATTTTGTGATTTGTTTGAGGTTTATTATGAGTTTTGACTGCGTGTGTTGCAAGGCCTTGCCACTTTGTTTGTGGTGTCATTTTGCTATTGGTGTTTCATGGTTTTCTTATTTTTTGTTTCTTGTGCTTGCCTTTATGTTTTGATGGTCTTGGAAATTGGTCGGGAAGGAGGAAGTTAATGGAGCTCGAGGAGAGCTGTGTAATATCTGACAGGTAATGTAAGGCCTAGATGAAGCTAAATGGATGAGTAAGGGCAGTTGAAGGTAAGAGTATGATTGCTAGATGGATTGGTTGGGTCCATTGGGACTAATGGAAAGTGGAAGGATAGTCATGAGAAAGGTAACTAGAAAGGTAAATTAAATGGATTTGAGGCATCTATGCCTTGGCTAAGTTGGGAACTATTGTTCTCAATGTTGTGCATGTTGTGTATGAATAAAGGGATTCCTCTTAACCATGAACTTATGTTATTTAGTAATTATGTTGTGATCATTATTATGTTGATGTCTATATATGTATACATGTATGTATGTATGTCATTGTCTGAAATAGTAATTAGAAATCATGATTGTTTATGCTAATGTTTATATATATGTATATATGTATGTATGTCATTTTCTGGCAAGGTCATCAGGGATCATGCTTGTGGAGGAATGATTGCTTACGCAGGTGAATGACATGAAGAGGTTTCTAGTCTTATGGGGAATCAAGTGGGAAGAGTAGCCTTAACAAATTTATGAGGTCAATATCATATGGATATGAATTGACGATATGTGTTTATATTATGTCTATGTTTACGTTATGGACATGTAATGATAAGAGATACATCATAGAAATGAAAATAGTGTAATCCATGATATTCTAGGATACGCATGGATGGCAGAGCGGCACTGCAAGAAAGGTTGCTTGGTAGAGTCAGTTTGGTTTTGGATGTGCAGTACTACTATTGTGTATTTGTTATACATGGTGTACCTATGGTGTTGTTTGCATGTTGTATTCATGTTGCATATATTGTATTGTGTACATATAGTGTTGTGTGTGTGTCGTATGTGCAATGTTATGTACATATGGTGATATTTACGTATAATATATGAGGTTCTTTGTACATATGGTGTTATGTACATGCTGTATATGTAGTATTGTGTACATATGATGTTGTGTGCTTGTTGTATATATGGTGTTGTGTGTATATCGCAGATGCAATGTTGGGTATAGATGGTTCTATGTACATGTTTGATATGTGGTGTTGTGTACATATTGTATTGTGTGCATGATGGATATGCAGTGTTGTGTGCATATGTTTTGTGTACATGTTGGATATGTGGTGTTGTGTAGACATGGTGTTATGTACATGTCGTATATGCAGTTCTATGTACATCTGGTGGTTTGTGCATGTTGTACATGTGGTGCTAGGTGCATATGGTGTTGCATGAATGATTATACTGTTGGAAAAAATACTGGGGGGGGGGTGAATCAGTATTAACAAATCAATAATTTAATATTCCAAACAGATTTGTATACGCTACTTCAGCTAAGTGAACTAGTGTGTATATGTGACTGTACTTAAGACAACCAATGTATATGCGGAGAAATTTTGATTTACCCAATTTATCATGAATTGAACTTTAACCAATATATCAAAAATTTATTAGACGGTGCAGTAAAAGCAGAATAAAGCATCACACATAAGCAACACACATGAACACCAAGATATAAGGTGGAAACCCAATGTGGGTGAAAACCACCTGTTACTGTCGTCTCTATCTTCTTTTAATAATAGGAAAATCTACTTACAATTTTGTACTGGTGCAGACTTATACCAGTATGCAGGCTTCTACCTGTAGAAGGTTACAACCTTCTCTCATTCTCCATCTTCTCCTAGAAGGGAGCTACAACCCCCTAACTCTTGTACTAGCTGATAAGTTCACTAGTACGTAGGTTGCAACCTACTGAAGGCTACGACCTTCTTTCTTCCTCCAAGTACCACGTTTCATAAACTTTTAGACTAGATCCATCAAGAACATCATAACTGTAATTCAATCATCAAATACATCTGCATCAACCAATCACTTTCTAAACCAACCAAAACTGAATCAATCAATCACTTTGATAACACATCAATCTAATCATTCAAAATACTCTCACCCGAATGCAGTAACCAGAACCCAAATCAGAACCTAGAATTCTGCAACAGTAAACAAAAACAACTGAAACATATTTATAAGGTATATGCTACTTCCATGTGTTGAACATGCGTGTATACACACTTTTCTCAAAGCCAACCAGCATATACATATGTAAATATTAATTTATAATTCTGCAGCTATTCCAGACTTCAGTGATACCCAGATCATAAAATTTACAGAACAACACATGTGTCAGTATACAGATCTAGAATAAATATGATCAAATCATATAAACATAGTTCAATTCAAGCCTTAATATCTTGATCCATCATTAGATCTTATCCTCCATCAACCGCAAAGGTTCATCCCTGGTTCAGATCAAGCACAACACCATAAGCCAATAACCTGCATACTAGATCTCACACTTCATCAGATATTCAATACTTGCACCATCTGGCCTAATGATCTTCTCCTCCTTTTATAGTTTTGGGCCTTTCTCAATACCATGGACCAAAACCACTTAGGACCAATACCTTGGACCAAATACCTAGGGTTAATACCTCGGACCAGATACCTAGGACCAATACCATGGATCAAAATACCATGGACGAAATACTTCAAACCAAAAACTTAGCTTCCCAAGGTATACACGCTTTTCCTTCTGTGAAAGTGCGTGCGTATGTGTACACTACTTGTGGTCAATGAACCTATGTGTATATGCACCTTGGTCAAGGTGAACCTGCGTATACCTCTCTTTCTTCATTCTATGTAGAGTGATCTATAATTCTTTGTTATTAACCTGCTATGCTGTGATCTTTCATCTGAGTGAGTTGCCATCAAGGACAATACCTGTATCATAATGCCAACAATATCCCCCTTTGGACTTGATGGAAACAAAAACACCAAGTCACTCTCCCCCTTTGAAATCAACGACAAAGGGTCATGCTCCCCTTCTGACATACATTATGTTGGTCATGCTCCCCCTGAGTACATGCTGAATTATCTGATATGCTGAAGCGTACTTATTGAGCTCTCATGATTGAGTCCATGCTCCCTCTGAGCACAAGGAAAGTTTGCAAACATGACTCTATACATACATCACCAATGACCTTCCTATCACCAATGAATCATACATACATCCATCTCCCAACAAAGTGGGGATATACCAATTGCTTATACATGACAAAAACAAGAAATATTACATCATCCATCCCATGCATAGTGGGGTTAGAAAATATGTCTTTTCATGACCTTTACATTAACTGATATACATGACATTTGTAATAAGGATAAGTAATATAAACAAGACCATGATAGTCATCAACAACTATCATACACCATATATGATCTGTACCATCAACAACATCAGGATCAACAACCTGTATATTTCCATCATCAAAAGAGTCACTTGAATCAAAACAATTATGCAGATATGTACCAAAATCTTCTAAGATAATGCCAACAATGCATTATTAGAAGCATATGCTCCCCTTGAACCTGTGCCAGATGTTCATTGTTAGATCTGATTATTGCATATATCAGTAAGAAATATCAAGGCATCATCATCAATAAGATATTACATCAAGTTATCAATAACTTATGAGGACCAACATATTTCCACATGTTATTAGCAGATTGTATCCATCATCAAAAAGAGTAGATAATTGACAAAACCATATCAGACCCCTTTTTCCTAAGTCTGGCCCATTGCTTTTCCTCAAACCAACATATACACAATTGTGCCTACAAAAAACCGCGTATGTATGCGACTACGCTTTATGAAAGTCGCGTATAACAACCTTCCTCTAAAAAATAGGATTTAATAGAAAGATGATGCAACAACTACTCCTAGATTTTGTTTGAGATATTCAAATGTCTCTCTGAGCGGTGGTTTAGTGAATATATCAACAACCTATTCTTTGGAGGGAACATACTCCAATTTGACCTTTTGTTTAAGCACTTGTTCACGTAGAAAATGATATTTGATGGGTATGTGCTTGGTCTTGGAGTGCATGATTGGATTCTTTGAAACACTGATGGCACTTGTATTATCACATAGAATGGAGATGGGTGGATTACATGTGATCTGGATGTATTGCAAGGTTTGCATCATCCAAAGTCGTTATGTGCAGCAAGATGCAGTAGCCACATATTCTGCTTCAACTGTAGATAATGAAATTGAACTTTGTTTCTTGCTGAACCAAGACACTAACCTAGAACCCATAAAGAATGCACCACCACTAGTGATTTTTCTATCATCAACACTTCCTACCCAATTTGCATCTGTATATGCATGAAGAGTAAGATCTATATCTCTAGGATACCATAAACCAAAGTTTTGTGTTCCTTGAATATATTTGAAAATCCTTTTGACTGCCTAAAGGTGTGATTCCTTTGGATTTGCTTGGAATCTTCCAACTATTCCTACTGCATGCATGATGTCAGGTCAGGTACCTATTAGATAAAGCAGACTGTCAATCATGGATCTGTAAGTTGATTGATGTACTACTGTTGATTCATCATTTGAGCTGAGACTGCATCCTGTTACCATTGGGGTACATATTGGTTTAGAATCTTCCATGTTGTACCTTTTTAAGATCTGTTTGAGATATTTGGTTTGTGAAAGAAAAATACCATCTTTATTTTGTTGAACTTGTAGACCAAGAAAATAGGTAAGCTCATCAAGCAAAGACATTTCAAATTCTTGCTGCATTACTGAAGCAAAATTCTGAATCATGGATTCTTCATTGCTACCAAAAATGATGTCATCAACATAAACAACAATTATTAGCAATTTATCAGTGTCAATATTTGTATATAGATTGCTATCTGCTGACCCCTTTGAAAAAACTTGTTGGTGGAGATATTTTTCAAGATGATAATACCATGCCCTTGGAGCCTATTTTAGACCATAGAGAGCCTTTCTGAGTCTACATACAAGTTTTGCATCATTTCCAAGAATGAATCCTTCTGGTTGTTCAATATAGACTTCTTCTTCTAAGTCTCCATTAAGGAAGACAGATTTTACATCCATTTGGTATACTTTGAATTTCTGAAAACTAGAAAGAGAAAGAAACATCCTTATGGCTTCAAGTCTAGCAACAAGTGCAAAATTTTCTTCAAAATCTATACCTTATTGTTGAGCATATCCTTTACAAACAAGTCTGGCCTTGTTTCTAATAACTTCTCCATTTTCGTTCAGCTTGTTTTTGAATATCCATTTAGTTCCTATGATATTGTTATCATGAGGTCTAGGAACAAATTCCCAAGTATTATTATTTTCAATTTGCTCAAGTTCTTCATTCATGGCCTTGACCCAACATTCATCTTTGCATGCTTCATTTACATTTTGAGGTTCGATGGATGATAGTAATGGTAGATAACTTGAGGTTTTTGTAATAGTTCTTCTTGTCTGTACACCTGCCTCTTTTTCCTGTAAAATTTGAGTTTCTGAACATACTTGGATGGAGTCTTTTCTTCTACCGTTGTCTCTTCTTTTGGTGCTTCATTGGTTTCTTCTTCAGAATCAGTGTGATTTGATGTGGGAAAATAATCTCCATCTTCTTCATTGTCATAATCTTTGGTTTTTATCTGTTTTGGATTTTTGCATGATTCATCAACCACAACATCAATACTTTCAATAATTTTCCCAAGTCTTTTATTATAACATTTATATCCTTTACTTCGGGAAGAGTAACCAAGAAGAATACCTTCATCTTCTCTAGGTTCAAACTTACCAAGTTTTTCATCAGTCCTTTTGATGTAACATTTGCTTCCAAAAACTTTAAAGTGTTTATAGTAGGAGTCTTACCATACCAAAGTTCATGTGGAGTTTGAGCACTGTTTACACGAACATTTGCTTGGTTGACAATAGTGACGGTGGCGAATGCAGATTCACCCCAGAAGGTTGCAGGAGTTCCAGATTCATCTACCATAGCTCGAGCCATTTTTTGAATAGTTTTGTTAATTATTTCTACCACTCCATTTTGTTGAGGAGTCCTTGTAGTGGAGAACTGCCTTTTTATTCCATGTTGTTCGCAAAAGTCAAAGAATTCATCCAAGGTAAATTCCCCTCCTCAATCAGATTTGAGGCATTTGATTTTGCGATCTAACTCATTTTCAACCAAAGCTTTGAAGGCTTTGAACTTTTCAAATGCTTCATCTTTATGCTTTAGAAGACCTATCCAACACATTCTGGAAAAATCATCAATGAACAATATTAAGTATTCTTATCCACGAGGTGGCTTTTTCCTTGATGGTCCACATACATCAATATGAACAAGTTCAAGAGGCTTACTAGCTGACCCTTCTTTTTCAATGAAGTGAGATATGGTTTTATTACTGAATTGACATGGTTTGCATTATATTTTCAGGAATGCTGGTATCTGGAAGATCACGAATAGCCTGGAATCTCCATGCTTTTCTTATTTGAGAAAAGCTTAGATGTCCCAATCTTCTGTGCCATAGCTAGTTTTCATCATTTTTGCTTAGATAGAATTGTTGTTGTCCTCTATTGAGTATGTATAGGTTGTTTGGAGTTCTTGTACCTTTGATCACGGTTTCTCCTATATCAAGCTCATGAAAAACACATCCATTTGATCAAAACACCACTTCATTTCCTTGATCACAAATTTGACTAACACTCAACATGTTATGCTTTAGACCATCAACATACATAACATTTCCATCTTTAACATTTTCTTTCAAGAAAAAAAAACCTTTACCTTTTATGACAGCAGGAGTGTCATTTCCAAATGAGACATTCTTTTCCTTTTCTAACACATTATATGAGCGAAGTTTTTCTTTGTCACCTGTCATGTGTTTTGAGCATCCACTGTCGATGTACCACTGATTTTCTTGTCCTTCTGCATACAAGGCTATACCACATATTTATGTTTGTGGTTCTTTCTTTCTCCATATTTTGGGATTTAATGGAGTTTGCTCCTTTTGAGATATTTGCTGAAATTTACTCCTGCATTCATATTCTTCATGGCCAAAGTTGTTACAGATTGAACATTCTATTTCATTTTCAAGAAGAGAAAAGTTATTATAGGAACAATTCTTGATCCCTGTCACATTCCTTTGATTTCTTGCTTCTCTAGTCATGATGGTCTTGTAAGAAACACATTGAGTAGCGTTGTGTCCAAAATTATGACATGAGAAACATTGACCATTAAAGAAGTTCCTATGATTATTGAATTTATTGACCTCGTGATTGTAGTTTCTATTGATATTCATCTTTGAAGCAAATTGAATATGATTTAATTGAGGTTGGTTATGGATTCTATTCATCAGTAAAGTAAATTGAGCCTGATTTACCTGGTGATCTACTTTATGCCTTTGTTGACGATTGTCATACTGTTCACTGTTCTTTGCTGCATCAAGATAGCTTTTAGTGGAGGTTGAAAGCTTCTATGATTGAGATGCTTCTTCAGTATATCCAAGACCTCTCTTTATTAGAGGAGAACATTGCACTTTGATAATTTCATTTAGGGTTTCTGATCCTTTAGCAAATCTAAGATTGAGAGCTTTTGTTTTCTCAAGATCCTTTCTTAGACCCACAATCTCACATTCTAGTTTTTCACTGTGTTTTTCTCTTTCAGTAAGTTGGTATGTCAAGGTATCTATAATCATATTATTTTCTTCTAAATAGATTTTGAGTTTAGATATTTCTTCATGAAGGTCATCTTCTTCTAAAGCATCCCAAAAATTATCATCTTCATAAGCCATTAGAAGTCTATAGTCATTACTATTTTCATCTTCATCACTATTTGATAAACCATTGCTATCTTCATGAGTATAGTAACTCTTTTTACTTACACTTTGTTTTCTATTCCATTTTGCAGATTCCTTCCCTTTATCATATTTATCCTTATGAGGACATTTGGTAGCATAATGTCCGACTCTACTACATGCCAAACATTTGTAAGGTAGTTTACCTCTAAATCTCTCGGAACCCCGTTGAAGCTTCTTGACAAAGTCTACTTCATCTTCTTCTTCTAAAATATGTCTTGATTCATTGAGTTCTTCCTTTCCTTTTAATGAAGCTTTAAATGCGACTTCTCTCATGTATGATGGGCCTCCTTTTCTCATCTCAAAAGCAGTTAAGATTCTGTGAAGTTGTGTCATAGTGATAGTTTGTAGATCCTATTTTTCTTCTATGGAAGATACTTTTGATTCAAATTTAGTAGACAAGGATCTTAAAACTTTCTCAACTAAGGTAACTTCTTTTATCTCTTCACCCAGATTCTTCATGTAATTAACAACCTCATCTATACATAAGAAGTAACTAGCTATACTTTCATCATTGGGCATCATAAGAGTTTCATATTGAATTCTGAGAGTTTACAGTTTAGCATGTTTTACTTGAGAGTCCCCTTCCTAGCTTAGAACGATTTTGTCCCATATTCCTTTGGCTGATTTGAGTTGCATAACTTTGACAAACTCTAATGGTGATAGTCTTCCCAATAATGTATTGACAGCCCTGGCATTGGTTTCTTATTGCGTTTTACCTGCCGTATTTGTAGGAATTGCTGATGGAAAAGCATATCCTCCTTCCACAATTTCCCAGACATCTGTTCCAAGTGACTGTAGATATGTTGGCATTCTTATCTTCCAATAAATAAAGTTGCTCCCATCAAAGATTAGCAGTTTGATGGATCCCATGCTTTGTTGATTACTCATGATGATGGCCCTCCCTTCAAGCGATCAAGCTTCTTCTGAAGGACCTGCTCTAATACCAATTGTTGGAAATAACACTGAGAGGGGGGTGAATCAATATTATCAAATCAATAATTTAATTTTCCAAAAATTTTTGTATACGCTACTTTAGCTAAGTGAAATAGCGTGTATACGCGACTATACTTAAGGCAACCAACGTATATGCAGAGAACTTTTGATTTACCCAATTTTTCATGCATTGAACTTTAATCAATGTATCATAAATTTATTAGATAGTGAAGTAAAAGAAGAATAAAGCATCACACATAAGAAACACACATTAACACCAAGATATAAGGTGGAAACCCAATGTGGGTGAAAACCACCTGTTGTTGTCGTCTCTGTCTTCTTATAAGAAAATCTATTTACAATTTTGTACTGGTTCAGACTTATGCTAGTACGCAGGCTTCTACCTGTAGAAGGTTACAACCTTATCTCGTTCTCTAGCTTCTCCTGGAAGAGAGATACAACCCCCTAACTCTTGTACTAGTCGATATGTTTACTAGTATGTAGGCTGTGACCTACTGAAGGCTACAACCTTACTTCTTCCTCCAAGGACTGCATTTCATAAATTTTCAGACTGGATCCACTAACAACATCATAAATGTAATTCAATCATCAAATAAATCTGCATCAACCAATCACTTTTTGAACCAACCACAACTGAATCAATCAATCACTTTGACAACCCATCAATCTGATCATTCAAAATACTATCACCAGAATGCAGTAACCAGAACCCAAATCAAAACCCAGAATTCTGCAACAGTAAACAGAAACAACTGAAACATATTTTATAAGGTATACGCTACTTCCATGTGTTGAACCTGCATGTATATGCACTTTTCTTAAAGCCAACCAACGTATACATCTACAAATATTAATTTATAATTTTGTAGCTATTCCAGACTTCAGTTATACCCATATCATAATATTTACAGAACAACACATGCATCAATATACAAATCTAGAATAAACATGATCAAACCATATAAAGATAGTTCAATTCAAGCCTTAAGATCTTGAACCATCATTAGATCTTATCCTCCATCAACCGCAAACGTTCATCCCTAGTTCAGATCAAGCACAACACCATATGCCAATAACCTGCATACTATATCTCACACTTCATTAGATATTCGATACTTGCACCCTCTGGCCTAATTATCTTCTCCTCCTTTTATAGTTTCAGGCCTATCTCAATACCATGGACCAAAAACACTTGGGACCAATACCTTGGGCCAAATACCTAGGGTCAATACCTCGGACCATATACCTCGGACCAATACCATGGATCAAAATACCATGGACCAAATACTTCGAACCAAAAACTTAGTTTTCCAAGGTATACACACTTTTCCTTCTGTGAAAGTGTGTGTGTACGTATACACTACTTGCGGTCAGTGAACCTGTGTGTATACGCAACTTGGTCAAGGTGAACCTGCGTATACCTCTCTTTCTTCATTCTGTGTAGACTGATTTGTAATTCTTTGCTGTTAACTTGTTGTACTGTGATCTTTCATCATGTGTAGTACTACTATTGTGTATTTGTTGTACATAGTGTACCTATGGTGTTGTTTTCATGTTGCATATATAATGTTGTATTCATGTTGCATATATTGTACTGTGTACGTATAGAGTTGTGTGTGTGTTGTATGTGTAGTGTTATGTACATATGGTGTTATGTACATGTTGTATATGTAGTATTGTGTACATATGATGTTGTGTGCTTGTTGTATATATGGTGTTGTGTGTATATTGCAGATGCAATGTTGGTTAGAGATGGTTCTATGTACGTGTTTGATATATGGTGTTGTGTACATATTATATTGTGTGCATGATGGATATGCAATGTTGTGTGCATATGGGTTGTGTGCATGTTGGATATGTGGTGTTGTGTAGATATCGTGTTATGTGCATGTTGTATAGGTACTGCTATGTGCATCTGGTGGTTTGTGCATGTTGTACATGTGGTTCTAGGTGCATATGGTGTTGTGTGAATGATTGTACATGTGGTGCTATGTGCATATGGCATTGTGTACATGTTGTACAAGTGGTGTGGTGTGCAGGTGGTGTTGTGTACATTTGGTGCATGTGTCTTTGTGTACATGTGGTGTCAGGTAAATGTTGTGCATGTGGTACTATGTACACGTTGTATAGGTGGTGTGGTGTACATGTGGAATTGTGTATAGGTTCTACATGTGGTGTCATGTACATGTGATGTTGTGCACATGTTGTGGAAGTGGTTTTATGTACAGGTGGTACTGTGTACATGTTGTACATATGGTACTGGTATACATGTGGTATTTTATGCATGTCATACATGTTGTGTTGTGGGAATGCAGTACTATGTATATTCATTGTGTAGTTGTGGTATTGTGACACATTGTTTCCAGGAAAACTAGTGTCTTTTCGATCTGCTAGTCCTGCTAGGATTGGTAGCGATCCTAGAAACAAACAATCAAAGAAATTTGTGATTTCCTCTATGTATGATAGATAAGAGAGAAGCAAAGGGACCAACTTAGATCTTCTGCTTGATTCCTTGCTTGATTTCTCTCCTTCTTGATGGAGCTTGCAACTCTTTTCCTACTTGTCCCGCTTAGAGAATACCTGTAGAAATGAAGTAACAAAACACCATCAAAGTATCTCAATCTATGATATCATAAGCATTGTAGAATTAGAAATACTGTTACATAGTAATTTGTCACCGTTTTTCACCGTCCCTTTTACCCCTCTCCTGCATCTTGGAGGACTCATTCCGGGACTTGCGAGAAGTGACAAGACTTGAAACCACTTGCATCATTCACCTCTGAACATGAGCTGCATGTGCCCTGAAGACATCTCCTGCTCTTTGGCCTTAAAAACAACCCTTTTTACATTAGCGCTGGTCCACTATGTTATGCCCGCGCCAATGGGGAAAATCCTATAAAAGGGGCGCGCCATTAGCGCTCTGTCCCAGAGTCGCAATCGTGCCAACCTTTTTGGGCAAGGTTTTGAACTAATCAACCTCCGAAAGTTCTATCCAACTCATTCACCAACTGAATCCAAGTTAAGTGAGGATGGTTTGGCTTCGAATCTCCTTGAATGGGAAGTAGTTTGCCACCATCCCATAGAAGTTTGCAAGTGATGAAGCCAAATCCATTATTGTTGTGATTTACCTTATCTCTTCCTTTTCATCTATAAAAGCTTGTCTCTATGCCTTGAGCAAGCTAGTCTTTGAGTTCTGATTCTAGTGGCAATACTTGTGCTGAAAGGAAGATATCAAGATATTGGAGTTGCAAGAGCCTTCTTTGTGTCCATAAGGCTTTACCTAAGTAAGGAGACCTTGTCACTAAAGAGAGAGAGAGCTTGTCCCTCACCCCTTCAAGCTTTGCAAGACTTGTGTAGCTGAGCACCCAGCCAAAGGAGGACTTGACGTCAGGACACTGGTTGTATTCTCCTTTTTTGATTATTAATGATAGATGACTATCATTATGGTTCCATTGTCATTGTTGTGATGATTAATGTTGAATTATGTCCTTCCTGACTGATGTATAATTGCATATATTAGATTTCACGCTTTTGTTTGTGGTGTTCTCTTTGTGTGAAGGTGTCCATTCACGAGGATAGTGGAGGATTGTGACCGGCCAAGGAAAAGGAGCGTGGGCGACGTCTCTTCTACAAACGAAAGCGTTGGAATCCAAGTAGGTTTTCTTCACCTAAATTTTATTTGCAATTAGGGACTTGCGTGATAGCATTGTTTGATTGTTGCTAGACCCGTTCTGGGCTAGTGGGGATCGCCTCTATCCGTAGAGGGGATTTACCTCTCCAACAATTTGGCGAGTCCGCTGGGGAGTTTAGCTTGTTGTTTAATTTGCAAACTTAGACGGAGTCTGAAACATGGCTAGATAGCCTTTGAAACACTATTTCTTTGCATTAGTGAAGTAGATCAAAGCCGCTTCAGTCGATCTCCGGTTTGGTTTACGAACTGAACAATTTGGAGTTTGTCTTGCCTCTTTGGTTTTCTCTTGTTTACCTGATTAGATAAGCTTTTGGAATTGAATTTCTTGCTGCCCCTTGCTTCCTGGCTTGATTAGATATTGTGACCCAAGCCCTGGACTGCGTATTTTTCTTTTGAAATTGGCAAACTTTGTTAGCGCAGTTTTTCCCTTCACAGTCGCGCTAGTGGCCCTTGTTGCTAATTGACAACCTGTGCCAATCCTTGTTTAGCGCGAGTTGCAGCCTGACAGTCGCGCCAGGCCTCTTAGTTTTTCAATCCACTTGTTTGCCTGCTTTCTGAGCTTGGATTTGCATTTTTCCACGTCTTTTTCAGTTACTGGAGTGTGTTTGAGCCCTGTTTGACTGGTTCTTAACCTTTGTCCTTCGGGTGTTTGCCTCTTTCCATCGATTTCACACCTCAACCCTAGGACATCTAGTGGCCATGTGTGTCGAGCCTCCCATGGGAGTTTTGGGTTCTTTGATTGTCCAGTTAACCTTGTGGTTGCTTTTCGCACCTGTTTAGTGATTGTTGAAGTGTTTCTTGATTGATTTCCGAGTGACTTGCTCTTGCCTGCTTGGATTTCATTCTAGCCTTGTTTGAGCTTAGATCACATAGCTCATACAAAGCCTTGTTTTCCTTTCGATTTGGAGAACTATTTTAGTGTCTGGGGATTTCATCGCATCTTCATTGAGTGAATTTGCCTCTTTGCTCAATGTTATTATCTTTCAAAATTCATTCTAGTGCATTGTGCCTTTGAAAAAAAATAAAAATCAAATAATCTCTTTTGCGTTCAATAGTGAATGGAATAGGACTTTTGATTTGTATTGTTGAAAGAAAAGTTTTGTTTATTCGCCATTAGCTGCATTAGGGTGTTTGATTGATTGTGTTCATTTTGTTTGATTGAAATTCTTAACCTTCTCATAGTTAGTATTCATCGAACGAAATGGTATTCTTTGGCATATAGCTTGCATCTAGGCAATTGTGAAAGATCACATACGGTAGGACCTGAAATCAAAACTTAACTAAAGATCAACCGTAAAATAAACCGAATCAACTTAAAAACGCATTGGAACATAATGCAAACATTCTGGAGGTCTAGGCTAGAGACGTGCTCCGACGTCGTTAAACCTAGTCACTTTTGTTCTCACATTAAGGTTGGGTGATTCCTCCTAGTGTGGTTTGATTATGGTCTAGTACGGACTTGGGCTCCCACGTACCGTCGCGTATATATGGGGAGACTCCACTAGGTTTGCATCCTTGATCCATAGGAAGCCGTGCCTGCCGCCTTACAAGCCGTAATGCACCGAACACAACATTCAGGAAGATTGACTGCAGTACGGAAAGTCCTTGGTTTTCATACGATTGCCAAGGTGTATAAGCAGTTTTACGGATTGTCTGGT